>APFE030400200.1:66654-100204 GCA_000404065.3 Pinus taeda | reverse complement strand
TATAACTCCTGGAAATCCATTGTGATTGGCCCAAGAGTGCGGAGCCATTCAGCTTCGAGGACAATGTCGCAACCCCCCATGTGTATGAAAAACATGTGGGTTTTCAACTGATAATCCCCCATTTGAAGTTTGACATTTTCACAGCGGCCTTCAAATTTCTTTGTGCCTCCATCCGCAATTTGAACTTGGAAGTTAGAAACTCCTCATAAAAAACAATGCACTGCTTCTGCGACTTTTTGATGGATGAAATTATGTGTACTTCCACTATCAATCAAGACTACTACTGGGCGATGTTTAATAAAACCTCTGATTTTTAGAGTTTGAGGGGAAGAAATCCCTGCCAAAGTATGCAACGAAATCACTGGTTCGTCAGAGACATTGTCCTTTTGGTTGTCTTCTTCTAGTGGCTCATGTTCCTCCAGTGGTGGATCTTCCTCTGTTGAGTTGTAGTCAGTGGCATCAATTTGAAAAAATTTGGGCTCCTTGCATTTATGACCTGGGGATTATTTTTCATCATAGTAGTAACATAGGCCTTGCTTTCTTCTTTTGGCCATTTCTGTAGGTGACACCTTTTGGACCTTAAGTGTTTGAGTCATGTTGTGAGCCTGTGGGGGGCGACCTTTAGTGGAGAAATTTGGGCGACTGCATTGGGCTGCTAATGCACGTTCCACGTTACGAGCTACCTTGCAAGCCTCCGTCCATGTGGGAGGGTGGTGCAGTAGGACTTGGGATTTGATATCTTTTTTAAGACCGCTGATAAAATATTCCGTGTAGAACACATCTGAGAGACCCCAAGTGCGGAAGGCTAAGGCTTCAAAAGCTGTAATATATTCATCCATTGTACCAGTCTATCGGAGCTTAGTAAGATGACCCAAAAAAGATGATTCCTGGTCAAATCGGTCTTGCAGAGCTTTGGTGAATTTGGGCCAAGTCCTAAAAGGTCCAGTGCAATGTTGATTCCATTCCCACCATTGCCACCTTTCATTGTCCAATTACATGCTCCCCAACATAAGCTGAGTCTCATCATCAAAGATGTGATTTAGTTTGAAATACTGCTCCATTTGTGCTATCCATGCCGACGGGTGAGAACCGTCAAATTTATGCATATCCAACTTGGGAGGTCTCTGACTAGGTTGTGGGTGGGTGTGCTAGACGTGAGGAGAGTGGCTAGACTCACCCTCATGGCCATTATACGCCTCCTCGTGGGCTTGCTCCTTGCCCTTCAGGGCTATTTTCTCAACCATGCTACATAGTCCGGTAAGCTGAATGTGGAGGTTTTGCACTGATTCTTCAAGTTTTTCCATCCTTTCATTGGCCATCGCTCGAGCTCTAGTTTCTACCATACACTAACTGGATTTTTTTAAAATTAGGACCGCCTAAAAAAATTTTTCACTAAGAAGTGAATGGTACCACCGTGCTCAACTCATCCTCTTGATTCTGATGGGCTAGATCACCAATAAGCGCCCCGAAAGATCTCATAACTTTTTTTTTTTTTAACTCCTAATGGAGTTTTACTCCTTCCTTATCAATACTGTAGTGGCCAAATCCTCAAAATGTCAATGCGACCAAAAGTCCTACGAAAATTATACCCCGGTATAGGAACCCTTCACAACGACTCTGATCTGGTGGATCTGAGAGATCTGAATGGCGGATCTGATAGCTCTAGGTGGCGGAACCAACTATTTCTGCGGATCTGATGGATCTAATAGATCGGAATGGCTGATTGGGACTGATGTCTGCTGCTGCTGCACCCCTTTGCACAAGTGGATCTGGAAGAGATGATGTGTGATCCCCCGATAGAAAAGGGAACTATGGTCTTGAGGAGTGTCAGGTGCTACAGATCGCAATATACATAAGGTTCTGGCAGTAGTACTTGGCCCAATGTTTCAGGGCTCTAACTAAGGAGGATCGACCGTACCCTTAGCCGTACAACCTGACTACCCTATCGTACGACCGAGTAATCTCTCCTAGTGCTGTTCTCGATGTACTGTAGCCACGAGACGGCCGACGGTTTATCTATGGCGAGGTTTCAAGGGAGCCTAGGGGGCTTCCGATATACCCAAAAGGTACGTGGAAGACAGTCCGTTGCGCGGTTCTGTCTAATGCGCTACTACTCGAAGGGGTACCCACAAGGGTTACAAGGGAGTCCAACAGACATTACCACCTCTTGTATTTCCTACGTGCATGCCTCCCCAAATCCGCAGGTTTATGCGCTCAATGACATATCCCATGGTTTAAAGACGCCGGAACACGTCTCTAGCCAAAAAAAAATTTTGCTAAGAAATGGAGATCCCACCAACCCTGGAAAGTGCTCTGATACCACTTGTTATGCTCTTAACCTGCAAATGATACCCAAATACAGAATATGCGAAGAAAAGATATCCAAAACATAGAATAGCAATGATTTTATTATTCAGAGAGTAATGTTCACTTGCCTCTTCGAGGGGGCAACCTCCAATAGAGCAGAGCTCGATTACAAAATAAGACACGATGCTCCTCGCAGGGAGTCTCTATCCTTTATATATGACTCATACATGCAATACCACGGGCCAATACTGTGGTATTAATAATACCATCTATCTAATACTACGGCCCATTTGCAACTAACTGTGGTTCCGTTATTAATTGTGGATTAACCACTTACAATTATTAATATGGGCTTTATTGACTCTTGACTATGACGTGATCCCATTACATAAATAAGGGGGTTAGGGTGGGACCCTAACATTTTAGGAGGACTATTGGAAGTCGCCATTTGTATAAATAAGAAGGCTTAGAGCCTCACTAGGTTAGCCAATTATTAATATATTTTCACACTTTTGTGGAATATTGTGTTCAGCTCATTTTCAAGTCCTTTTTTAGAACAATTTATGTAATGTAACTGCTACTTTTTGATAATGAAGATGAAACAATTTTTGAGCCAGCATTGATATCTTTCAGAGGGCTAAAGCTCTTGGGTTAGGGCCCAACCAAAGCTATCCAGCACCTCCTTTGTGTACTTATATGTTTTTGCTTCCATTCATGAGTTAAATTCCGTTGCATAGATTCATTTTACTTCATTAGATTAGGTTGCTTTTGATGGTTAGTATAGTTTTTTTTGTTTCAAGTTGCTTAAGTAAGTTGTTGTAGTGACAGAATAAGATTCAAAAAGGCCAATAGCATGTCTTGATCTCCTTTCTCCCTTCATGGGACTATGATTTGAGGTCAAGGCACTACTGTTGCTGTCAAAAACACAATCTTCGCTTTTCCATGCAACTGCTAGTGTGATACTTTGAGTTGGAAAGATTGATATTGGTTCAGATTCATTTTCTTATACCATTTCATGTTCTTTTACCATAGTTATTTCGCATGCTTTTCCGTTCATGATGTATTGTTCAACATTTTCTGTTTGTAGATCGGAAATTAGGTCAAGCTAGACGAAAATTCTGTTTTTAGTTCTTTATTTGGTCAATTTTGATAAGTAAATGTGCAGATATATTGCAGGATATCTTAGCTCACCATCCCTCCATAAAATAGCCAGTACTAGTTCACTTCTCATAGATTTCCCAGCTCATTTGCAAAATTTCGCCAATCTGCCCTAATTTTTGCATTTTTTCCCATAAAGCTGCTTTCTTGTCATTCGAACAAATATGACCATCACATTCATCCCTAATCGCCCTTGACTTTAGGCACCTCAACACCTTCATCTAGCCTTCATTCCCCCTTTCGCATCATTTTTCCACCTTCAAAACTCTAAAAACAACTTTCAGCCTCCTCCTGTAGATCCTCATGTAAATCCCCTGCAACCTCCTGTAGAACTTCCTGTGAGTGATTTTTCGAAGTCCAATCGCTATGAAAGTCTTTAGAAGGGTGCTAAGGGATTCTTAGGACCTCTCCATACCTTCATCACCCTCTGCAAAAGCCAGCTCCATCCTCCTTTTCCACCAAACCTCTGCACAGTCATAACTAGATAAATCACAAGCATAATAATTTCACATAAAAACACTCAAAAGTACAAAAATATGTTTTATTCTCATTTCTTTTCAGAAGTAGCTTGAATAAATTTAATTTACCTTCCCAGTAGTTAATGGAACTCATTTCATTAGTTTCCATCTCTTTTCTTGCAAAAGTAGGGTTAGTGGGTTAACTAGGGTTTGTTAGGATTTGCGTTTCATTTCAATTTTCATTCTCTTTCTGCAAATAGAGTAGCCTCTCTAGAGTTAGCTTTCTTCCATCAGTTAAAATATTCTTTTGATAACTCATAGAAGTTGGCCTAAGCTCCTAGCGAACTTGCGCCAGCTAACCAACTGACAACCTGTAGTAAGAGCTAGTACTTATGCATACCGAGTTGATAAAATTAAAGAAGGAAGCCCCAGGAGTTGCAACATTATTGCTGCAATACTAGAGCCCACCACATCATAGCACATAACCTTCCCCCTCCAATTAGAGAAGGGAATCCTCTTCCTTGGAGTACTGGGAAAATGAGAAGTACACATGACATCATTAAGATGGCATGAAGTTGTCAGAGGAGTCCATTAGGTGGAGTCGAGCGAAAAATTAATTAGTCGTACGGGTGGTTAGAGATGATCATAAAAAGAATAAAGCATGCAAATATTCATTATGAGAATCGATTTACCTTTCACGTTTGATACAACAAAATCTGATAAGGCATGAAAAAATAAAGACTGTTGGCATCAATTGATTGGACGATGCTGAAGCAATTCATTCAATGGATTTTCAATAGTTATGTTAGTTTTTAGAAGTATAAACACTATTCAATGGTGGTTTCTCCTTTTGGATTAATTGAATAGGATGTATTAGCATACTAAAGAACTGGCAATATAGAATATGTTAGTGCCAGTCTTTGAAGCCTTCCACCAGTGATCAAACATGCTCTTAGAAAGTAATTTTAAGGTGTCAAGGTCAAATTTTGTCATTTCAGTGAGTCTTCGAATAAAATTTGGTCACTAGGTATTAGGTCTAGGGTTTGTTCTCACTCCTTTCAAATTTGTCCAAATGTTGGTCCATGTCACCATTCAGCTGAATGTACCATCATTCAGAGGGTTTTCATCATCATGTCAAGTTCCACTGGGTCATTTTACACCTTGTTCATGCTTCAGTTGTGCCTAGATAAGGTTCATTTCCCTCTCATAGGGTTTTGAAGGTAATTTCTCTTGGATGGTCAAATCCTCAGAAAAAAATGTATCCTAATATTCATACACCTTCCCCTATCCTTAATGTACCTTATTAAACACTTCCCATCACTGAGATCCCCCAAATTCCTCATTTTCGCACAAACCCTAGTTTCTTGCTACAACTTGACAATTTTCTAGGGTAGGCCTGTGTTTTTCCCTTTTAGACCCCTTCCCCTCACTCAATCTTTGAAATTCTACTTTCCCCTATTTCCTAACATCCCTCCCTACTTCCCAAAATTTCCTCAAGAATCTAGAAGCCCCTTATCCCCTTCATTTCACTTCATTTCGACAAATCCCCCGTTCCACACATCAGGATAGGTTTTACTCTAATGATGTTTTTGAGCAAGAAAATATGAATTTGAGAAAAATGAGAGAGATTTTGTCTACAATAGGCCAAGGAAGATAAAAATCCTTCACTTTTTACACAGGTTTCATGGTTTTAGAGAAATGTCAAAAATATAGTTGCCTTAGGAGAATTGATGCACCTCTGAAGTGACCTTGGGAAAATTAAGATTTCTCCTATCTTGGTTGGCTTAATGACTTTCTTGATGACTCAAATGATAAATAAACACAGATAGCTTTCCAATGAGTTATCATGAGCTGAATTTGGGGTTGAGTAAGACCTTCAAAAGTTGACTGCAATAACACTCATCCTCTAGGCAGCCTCATTTTGCACATTTTGACTAGTCTTGAGAGATTTGGTTTTTGGCAAGGCAAATGAACTCCAAATTGAAAAATTCAAGTTGGGTTGGAAATTAGACTCAATACAATTTCCAACAAGCTATCCCACACCCAATTTGGACACCGGGAAGCCCTCCAAAAGTCTTCTGCAAAAAGGAACTACTCATTGAGCCGCTCTACGCATTAGGCAGTGATTTACAATGTAATTTTATAACTGGCGCTACACAATGGGGCAGCGCGGCACATTGGGCTACAAAGCCTGAAATCCATTCAAATCTTCCAAAAAAGCTTGCAAAATTGTAAATTCCTCATTGCCCAAGTAATTTCACACTCCAATATGCTCAATGCATGAGTTTGTCTCAGTCCTCTTGGTGATTTAATAGGGAAATATTAAAACCCTAGCTCCTTGCATAGTTTCATTGAAAATTTGCCTAGGGTTTGCAAAATTCTCATTTTTTGTTATCTTATTCCCCTCTACCAATTTCATATCCCCTTCACTAGATTTCACTAATTTCATTTCCCATTTCCCCTCTCATTTCCACTCATCCTACTCTCCTATCCCCAAAACCCTAAAAACCTAGCTTCTAGGGTGAAACCCTAGTTTTCTTCATTGCACTAATGGTTGTATACCGTATCTCCTTAATCCCACTCCCCTCATACATTTTCCCCCTAATCCCATTCTCCACATATAATTTCCCAAACGCTACACTCCCTAAACCCTATCCATATCCCTAAAGCCTATTCACATCCCTAAAACTCTTACTCCCATCCCTAAACTCTGTTCACACATACATTTTTACACTCTCTTCCATACACTCTACCCATTTCATTCCTCCACCATATTTTCACACTTTTATCCACAAAACCATCCATATACAACCACATTTCTCAAAACCAAAGGAAAACAATGGAAAGAAACAGTGATCATGGGTATGAGCAAGAGATTGAACATGACCGGGAATCTTGGCTAGAGAGAACAAACTTGCACTTTGGAAAGGATGCTAGAGAAGGCCAACAATGAGAAAAATATGTTGAGGAACATGGCCTACCATTACTTGGTGAGAAACAAAAGTTGCGAGGAAAGAATTAGGAACTTGAAGTCCAAGTTGAAGAAGGCATCGAGGAAGCGAAAAGAGCAAGATAGACTTTAGATCTTAGCTGAGGATTCTTTAGCCCAACAAAAAACTTAATGGAGGAAACTCATCTGAAATTTCAAAAATTTGGGACACTTTTTGCAATTTGGAAATCTTTGGGCCAAAAAACAGTTTTTTTTTCCCAATGCACCGTGCCACCTGGCGCTCACTTCTGATGGAGTCCTCCTTTTGATAAAAACTCAACTTTTTTGTATTTTTCATGAAAAATATGCATGCTCACAAATGGCCAAGAAATTTTGATAGGTTTTGAGCCCCAAAAATGGTCAAAAACACCCCAAAAATGACCTTTCCTCCCCTTTTTGGACACACAGGAAGCAGTGTTGGGAGAACTCAGTTTTGAAGAGGCAAATGGAGGCCAAATTCAAAAATTCTACTTGTTCTAGAAAGTTGACAGGTAGGCCTTTCGAACAAGCACACTTAGAGAAGATTTAGACACTATGAAGGCCTCCACAAGCAGTTGCAAAAATGTGCTATGCATAGGGAAATCATCATAGTACATTGGAGGAATTTTGCTTAGTTTCACCAAAAATACTTTGTTTTTCAACTAGTTTCTTGACAGTTTTACTTTTCTCCTTCTAAATGTCAAACTCATAATGTAGTTTAATATGACTTGATGGATCTTGATGTAATTAAACTAAATTTACACTCATAGAGGTATATTCATCCATGAAAGGGTAATTTGCAACTGAATGAATCAGTTCCTTAGTTTTTAGAGACAAGCTATTCCACTACCTAATTTTTAGTTCTCAGTTTAGAATTTGTTGGAACATCTCCTAAACTTATGAGCTCAACCCCTAGAGGCTAGGATAAGTTGTTTTTTGCCTATATGTTGTGATTTTTCAGTCATTAGCAAAAGTTGGACTTTTGAGAAATTTTGGAGCTTCATTGTATACACATTTCAGCAGTTTTGGCTAAGGAATAGACCAGGGTTTGCAGCACTTTATGGGATTCATGTGGCATCTTGCTTTGGTATTGTGTTTCCTTCTATAATTGTAAGTTTACGTGTGTTTTATTTATGCCATTATCTCTCTTGCTTCATCTTAACTAAAACAAACAAGGATAAAGGTAGAATCCATTGAAATTGTAGTTCTCTACCTAGGGTTTGCTTAGTTATTTATGTTTTTAGCTGTTTGAAGAGGATCCCAAAGGTTTTCTTCCTCTTCAACTCCTCACCTATCTGAAGCTCTCCATTTCATTCAATTTGAAGTACAAAATCATTTTCCTATCTTGCCCCATAGAGATCTCTGCAAAACTGAGCCTCATTGCCTAGACCCAAAATCTGCCTTTCCATTTGAGCCAACAAAACATCATTAAATTTAATAAAACTCTTTTGCACACATACCTAGCCTAAAATCAGTACTCACATTAGTCATCTCAAGCCTCATTGATCATCTTTGCTGAGATTGACAAGGAGAGAGCCCTTTCCCGACTTGATAGGGCTAGCTACTAGGTTAAGCGTGGTTTGATGTTATCCTAGATCCTACCTTTCTCAACCTGAGGTAGATTTAGGCACTAACATAGTGGCGACTCCACTTGGGAAGAGATTGTTTGTTTTTTAGTGTTTTTCGTTTTATAAACTACATATGGAGCCTAAAGTTATGCCATGAAGCCTTCGAACTGCGCATTGCTTTGCGAGTTCATAAGTAGATAAAAGCTGCTTCGGTCAATCTCCGGTCTAGTCTTATAAGCTGAAAAACTGACTTGCAAATTTCCCGAGTACATGTATCAAGTTAGATCTGATTATTGATGGTGTACAATGATCAGACATCGGAAGGCTGAAATCATTCACCTGGCGACTCCAATGTCGAAGAATCCCAAGGTTCGGAATTTTTATGGCGATTCTACCCTTCAAAAATTAGTAGCCTGAAGAATTTCTTGGTGAATTCATTGTTATCAAAATGGTTTCGCTGGATCGAAGGTATGCTCCCATGAGCCGAGATCACATTCCAGGTTTTCCAAATAAAATTCCTAAGGTAGATTGGCAAAGGAATTTGCCTACATTTAAAGATGATGATAGGAAGGATGCTACTTTACATCTGGTTAGATTTCACATACATATTCGCAAGTTGAAGGTTGATTTTCCTAAAGATTGCTTGATGAAGATATTCATGGCCACTCTGGAAGGTGAAGCTCGATCTTGGTATGAAAGTTTTCCGCTTGCTTGTATTTACTGTTTGAAGGATTTTCATACCATGTTCTTTGAGAGGTATAAACAATCTTATCCATCCTTAACCTTAGTTCAGGACTATTTTAAACATGTTTATAGTTTTATTGAAAATCTTGAGAAAGTTTATGAAGATGATGACTTCATGGATGATGAGATCATGGAGGCCCTGTATGAAAATCCATTTCAGCAGCATAAAGAGAGCTTAGAGGATACTCATCAAGATGCTCAGGAAACTTTGCTGCAAGATCAAGATCTTAGCACAATGGAAAATGATGAAAGAGAAGGTTTTATTTTAGATCTGTCCAGAGAAGAAAACAGCATGCATGAAAGTCAAGTTTCAATTTTAGAATGTGATAAAGTCAAGTTGGTCAATTCAGATTTAGCTTCAGATCATGATGATGAAGAATATTTAGATCGTGATAATGAGGAAATCATTGAAACCAGCCACTTTGTTACACAAGATCATAGTCAGTGTACTGTAGCTTCTTCTTTTCTTGAAGACGAAGGAATTTTGCACCTTGACGATCAACAGGAATTACATGAAATGAATCAGCAGTATGAGGAAAATTTGTATACTTCTTCGCTTGAAATTAATGAAGACGATCACTATATGAGCAAAAGAAAATAGGAAGTATTATCTCCTTTGTTTGAAGATGAAATAGATCAACTCTTAAAAGGTCAGGTTACAGCTCAAGCTAATGCAGGTCTGCAGTGTGCACATGGTCAAGAAGGTGTTGTGAAACTTCTTCCTCTTTTGAAAATGATTATAGTCTTGAAATTAGATTTATAGATCAGTGAACAGATAATATTCTCTTTCATGAAAATGATAAGGTTGTCATGTTTGATAATCTTGAATATTGTTTTCTATTTAAGAATGACCTAGATCATGAAATTGAGGAATATGAGCCTGAGAGAGACAATAGGCCAGAATTTCTCATGATCGAGGAATTTACAGCTAACACTTAGATGGCAGAAGCTTATACCTCTCTATGCCTTCCTAACACTCGACAATCAGTTGTTCTTTCAGATCATAATGAAGGGAGTACTTGTATTTTTTCTGCTAGAGCTTAAGACAAACTAGTGGTTCAAGATTTTCAAGATCCCTTCAGCATTCTTTTGCAAGCATTAGAGAAGATGAACGTTTCCTGGTTCATTATCATAAGCCTTGGTTTAAGTTTTTATTGTGATTTTCCTATATGTACATCGTTCTACCTGCTCGGGGAATGTCAGAGCAAAATTTTAGTGAGTAGCCATCTGCTGGATTGGTTACATTGGAAGGCCCACTTCACATGATTATACATATTTCATTAGTAGGCAGGTGGTTGTCATCATGATCTGAAGCCCTCAAATCTCGATGGTCTACCATCATTAAAAATCTTTGTAAGTACTTGTTTTAGTTTTGAATCTTGAGTCTTGAGTTTCGATGTTTTGTTGTCAAGATATTGATTTTAGTTTGTTGAAGTTATTGACTCCATGTAGCCCAATGGAAGAGGCACTGTCCGCTTTCCAGAGATCTACGGTTCTTGGCACCTCCCAAGAGCTACCATCCCCATTGCAGCCAATGTTAGTGTCAGTCTTTGAAGCCTTCCACCAGTGAAAAAAAATGCTCTTACAAAGTATTTTAAGGTGTCAAGGTCAAATTTTGTCATTTTAGTGGGTCTTCAAGTAAAATTTGGCCACTAGGTATTAGGTCTAGGTTTTGTTTTCACTCCTTTCAAAGTTTTCCAAATGTCAGTTTGTGTCACTATTCAGTTGAGTGTACCATCATTCAGAGGGTTGTCATCATCATGTCAATTTCCACTGGGTCATTTTACACCGTGTTCATGCTTCAGTTGTGCCTAGGTAAGGTTCATTTCCCTCTCCTAGAGTTTTGAAGGTAATTTCTCTTGGATGGTCAAATCCTCAACAAAACCTATATCCTGATGTTCATACACCTTCCCCTATCCTTAATGTACCTTATTAAACACTTCCCATCACTGAGATCCCCCAAATTCCTCATTTTTGCGCAAACCCTAGTTTCTTGCTACAACTTGACAATTTTCTAGGCTAGGCCTGTTTTTTGCCGTTTTGGACCCCTTCCCCTCACTAAATATTTGAAATTATACTTTCCCCTACTTGCTAACATCCCTCCCTACTTCCCAAAATTTCCTCAAGAATTTAGAAGCCCCTTATCCCCTTCATTTCACTTCATTTCGACAAATCCCCTGTTCCACACATCGAGATAGGTTTTACTCCAATGATGTTTCTGAGCACGAAAAAATGAATTTGAGACAACTAAGAGAGATTTTTGTCCAAAATAGGCCAAGGAAGAACAACCTCCTTCACTTTTTACTCAGGTTTCATGGGTTTAGAGAAATGTCAAAAATATAGTTGCCTTAGGAGAATTGATGCACCTTTGAAGTGACCTTGGAAAAAACAATATTTCTCCTATATTGGTTGGCCTAATGACTTACTTTATGAATCAAATGATAACTATACATGAATAGCTTTCCAATGAGCTATCATGAACTCAATTTGGGGTTGTAGAAGAGCTTCACACATTGACTGTAACAACACTCTTCCTTTAGGCAGCCTCATTTTTCACATTTTGACTAGTCTTGGGAGATTTGATTTTTCACAAGGCAAATGAACTCCAAATTGCAAACTTAAAGTTGGGTTGGAAATTAGCCTCAATAATCTTTCCAACGAGCTACCCTTCACCCAATTTGGACATTGGGAAGGCCTCCAAATGTCTCCTGCAAAAAGGCGCTATGCATTGAGCCGGCGCTACGCATTGGGCAATGATTTACAGTGTAATTTTATAACTAGCACTACGCATTAGGGAAGCGCAGTGCATTGGGCTACAAAGCTTGAAATACATTCAAATCTTCCACCAAATCTCCTAAAATTGTAAATTCCTCATTGCCCAAGAAAGTTCACACTCCAATATGCTCACTGCATGAGTTTGTCTCAGTCCTCTTGGTGATTTAATAGGGAAATATTAAAAACCTAGCTCCTTGCATAGTTTAATTGAAAATCTGCCAAGGGTTTGCAAAATTACCATTTTTTACTATCTTATTCCCCTCTACCAATTTCATATCCCCTTCACTACATTTCACTAATTTCATTTCCCATTTCCCCTCTCATTTCCACTCATCCTACTCCCCTATCCCCAAAACCCTAGCTTCTAGGGTGAAACCCTAGTTTTCTTCATTGCACTAATGGTTGTATAGCTTATCCCCTTAATCCCACTTCCCTCATACATTTTCCCCTTAACCCCATTCTCCACATATAATTTCCCAAATGCTACACTCCCCAAACCCTGTCCATATCCCTAAACCCTACTCACATCCCTAAAACTCTTACTCCCATCCCTAAACTCTGTTCACACATAAATTTTTACACTCTACCCATTTCATTCCTCCACCATATTTTCAAACTTTTATCCACAAAGCCATCCATATACAACCATATTTTTCAAAACCAAAGGAAAACAATGGGAAGAGACAGTGGTCATGGGTATGAGCAAGAGATTGAACATGACCGGGAATTTTGGCATAAAAGAACAAACTTTCACTTGGGAAAGGATGCTAGAGAAGGCCAACAATGAGAAAACTATGTTGAGGCACATAGCCTACCATTACTTGGCGAGAAACAAAAGTTGCAAGGCAAGAATTAGGAACTTGAAGGCCAAGTTGAAGAAGGCATCGAGGAAGCGGAAAGAGCAATATAGACTTCATATATTGGTTGAGGCTTCCTTGGCCCAACACAGCACTTAATGGAGGACATTCAGCCCAAATTTCAAAAAATTTGGGACACTTTTTGTAATTTTCGAATTTTTGGGCCAAAAAACAGGTTTTTCTGCCGAATGCGCCGCGCCACCTGGCGCTCGCTTCTGATGGAGGTCTCCTTTTGATGAAAACTGAGCATTTTTGGATTTTTCATGAAAAAATATGCATGCTCACAAATGGCCAAGAAATTTTGACAGGTTTTGAGCCCCCAAAAATGTCAAAAACACCCCAAAAATGACCTTTCTGCCTCTTTTTGGACACACAGGAAGCACTGTTGGGAGAACTCAGTTTTGAAGGGGCAAATGGAGGCCAAATTCAAACATTCCACTTGTTCTAAAAAGTAGACAGGTAGACTTTTCCAAAAAATACACTTGGGGCAGATTTAGACACCAGGAAGGCCTCCAAAAGTAGCTGCAAAAAGGTGCTATGCATAAGGAAATCAGTGCGGTGCATTGGAGGAATTTTGCTCAGTTTGACTAAAAATACTTTGTTTTTCGACTAGTTTCTTGACAGTTTGACTTTTCTCCTTATAAATGTCAAAGTCATGATATAATTTAATATGATTCGATGGATCTTGATGTAATTAAGCTAAATTTAAGCTCATAGAGGTAGATTCATCCATGAAAGGGTAATTTGCAATTGAATGAATCAGTTCCCTAGTTTTTAGAGGCAAGCTGTTCCACAGCCTAATTTTTAGTTCTCAGTTTAAGATTTGTTGGAACAACTCCTAAACTTATGAGCTCGACCCCTAGAGGCTAGGATGAGTTTTTGTTTGCCTATATGTTGTGATTTTTCAGTCATTAGCAAAAGTTGGACTTTTGAGAAATCTTGGAGCTTCATTGTATACACATTTCAGCATTTTTGGCTAAGGAATAAACCAGGGTTTGCAGCACTTTATGGGATCCATGTGGCATCTTGCTTTGGTATTGTATTTCCTTCTGTAATTTTAAGTTTACATGTGTTATATGTATGCCATTATCTCTCTTGCTTCATATTAACTAAAACTAACAAGGATAAAGGTAGAATCCATTGAAATTGTAGTGCTCTACTTAGGGTTTGCTTAGTTATTTATGTTTTCATCTATTTGAAGAGGATCCCTGAGGTTTTCTTGCCCTCTTCAACTCCTCACCTGTCTAAAGCTCTCCATTTCATTCAATTTGAAGTACCAAATCATTTTCCTATCTTGCCCCATAGAGATCTCTACAAAACTGAGCCTCATTCCCTAGACCCAAAATATGCCTTTCCATTTGAGCCAACAAAACATGATTAAATTTAATCAAACTCTTTTACACACATACTTAGCCTAAAATCAGTACTCGCATCAGTCATCTCAAGCCTCATTGATCATCTTTACTGAGATTGACAAGGAGAGAGCCCTCTCTCGGCCTGGTAGGGCTAGCTACCAGGTTAAGCGTGGTTTGATGTTATCCTAGATCCTACCTTTCTCAGCCTGAGGTAGATCTAGGCATTAACAGAATACTACTCCAATACTACAGGCAGAGCCACTATTGTGAGTAGGCATCTATAGCCTTGACATAGTTGCTACTTAAACCCAAAAATGAGCCAGTATTCTCAACTTATGACGTTTCTATTATTATTATTATTTACATATTTCTGCAAAGAGACCACTGTGCTAGCATGATAACTAGAAAACCACAATGGCATTCACTAGGGTAGAACAAAGTGAATAGTTCGACTCTTGATGATACCTCATGTCCTTAGACATATATAATATCTGAAAGGCCATTACCCTAATGTGGCAGCTAGAATGGAAATTCCACTTGTGTTAAGTACTTATGATCATGGTAGGCCGACTCGTAATGAGACCTCCTATACTCTTTAAGAGAGATTTATCCTATTTCCAATTTGACATTATAAGTTGAGGGAGGCTCACTAGCTCCTTAAGAGTCAAGGATGGTCTAAGAAGTAAAATAATGCCTACAAAATATATGCTTTCTTTCCTTGCATTGTGCCAAAAGGATCTTCCATTTGAAAGTGTGAAAGAGAGAACCAGTAAGATGTTGATATTGGTGGTGAATCAAATTGAGAATATATCCAAAGGAAAGACATACAAATGTCATTTAATAGATGAACCATGTCAGATTAAAATAAAGGTAATCAACAAATGGTTAAAATAAATCATAATGTAACCAATACGAATGGTTTTTAAAAGAGATTTCAATGAAAATTTCTAGTCAAACGGATGACTGTATAGGCGGAACAGCAAGTGGTTTATCGGAAAAGAACAACAAATGTTAAATCAAGAATGGATTAGAAAATGTTCAATTTGGAATGGAACATCAAATGTTATGTCCAGAACAGAACAACAAATTTTCAATGGGAACGAAACAACAAATGTTCAATCGGGAATGGAACAACAAATGTTTAATCGAGAAGAGAACAACAAATGTTTAATCGAGAAAAGAACAACAAATATTGGTTAGATGGAACATCAACTGGCTACTATATAGAAAAATGATTGTTCATTTGATAAAACAACATTTTCCCACTTGGCAGAATGACAATTGTTCTTTTAAGAGAAGAATAGTTGCATGTATGAAAGTTGGTAAAAAGGAACAACATTTGTTCTTTTGGAAAAGAACAACATTTTTCCAAAAAATAGAACAACAGTTGTTCATCCCAAAAGGAATAACAACTGTAAACACATAAACTATAAAAGAAACAACAACTATTCTTTTTGGAAATGGAACAACAACTATCCCAAAAATGTTACAACAACTATTCATTCCAAAAGAAACACCACTTATTAATTAATAAGGGAAACAACAACCAATCAATTGGAAGGGAATAGTAGTGGTCCAAAAAATTGAACAACAACTATTCTCTCAGGAGAGAACAAGTGACAACAAAACAATGATAAAATATGAAGAAACAATTGTTGTTTTGATGGAAAGGAACAACAAAACAACATTGTTTCTTAAAAATATTCAACTCAGTCATTCAACAATGTTTTCTCTTATTCAATCATGCAAAATAAAAAAAGATGGAAAAATTAATAAGATATGTTCACAGAAAATACATACATTATTTACAATTGAAAAGGAACAATTTTCATGAAAGTAAAGCTACCGAGTCATCACCCCCTGCAGCTAAATTTACATAGTGGGATCATTGTGTACCTATTGGAAAAAAGACTCTTTGGTGAGTGGCTTGTGATAAAGTCACAACCAGTGTGTGCTGACTAGAAAAGGAGAGTTAGACCCATCAATGGTAATCAGAGTTATAGTGCCATTATTGTGTACTTCATGAATATCATACAGGCCAAACCACCTTGTCTGTACTTTTCCTGGAAAGTCTTGAAACCTAGAATCATAGAGAAGCGCCCAATCTCCTTTCTGAAATGTCTTCTTCTTAATAAGGTTGTTGTGACATTTAGTCCTTTGTTGTTGAATAATTTTTGTATGTTGTAGAGCAAGTAATTGTGCTTCATCCAATTCATTTAATTGTTGAAGATTTTTTGTTTGGGCCTCCATCAGATCCAATCCCACTTCCTGGGATGTTCTGAGAGTCTTTATTTCAAATTTGATAGGAAAAATAGGTTCTTTCAACCTGCCCGTTCACCTGTGGGTGATACAGAGAAGTGACTCTATGTGTAATATGATGGTTTCATAGAGTGGTCATAAGCTTATGTCCTATAAACTGTGGCCCTCCATCTGTTATCACCTCCCTGGGTAAACCATACCACAAAAATAAGTCAAATAGAAAATTAGTTACAGTTTCTTTTGTACCCCTTGGTAAAGCTATTGCTTCTACCCACTTTGTTACATAGTCTGTAGCAACTAGTATCTAGGGTTTTTGGTTTGATGGCAAATTGAATGGGCCAACAAAATCCAATGCCCATCATTTCAAAGGATCCATTACCAACTACAGCTGAAACAACATCTCATCGGTTGACCAATATGACCCATCCTTTGACAACTATCACAGGCCTGGACATATTTTTTTTCATATTTAAAGATAGTGGGCCAGTAATAGCCCATCCGAAGTATTTTATGTCCAGTCTTGTGATCTACAAAATGTTCACCACAAGGCTCATCATGGAAAGCTTTCATTATGTCGCAGATCTAAACTTCATGAATACATCATCATATTTGCATATCAGACTGTGTGTGAAAAAGATATCCACTGATCCAAGAAAATCAGGCACTGCGTTGGACAATCAGCTTCCTTTCTTTAGCTGATAGGGGCCGTGGTAGTTTTCCTATCGCTAGATAGTTTTCCTTGTCTGCATACCAAGGTGCCTTTACTACCACAACAAACGAATTTTCATTTAGAAACTGGTCTTCCACTACTGATGGATTGTCCATTTTAGGTACCCGAGACAGAAAATCTGCAATTGGGTTTTCCTTCCCTGGTTAGTCCTTGATATTAATATCAAACTCCTACAAAATTAACAACGAACAAGTCACCCGCCCATTAGTAATAGGTTTATTGGATAAATATCTAATGGTGGAATGATCAATATACAGAAAGACTAAATACCCTATTATATAATGTCTAAACTTGTTTATGGTATAAATAACAACTAAAAATTCCTTTTTGTGACTATGTAATTGAGTTCAGCAGAAGTGAGATTTTTGCTGATATAATACACAGCATATGGATTTTTGTCCTCCTCCTGTCCGAGAATAACACCTATTGTTGTTTCTGATGTGTCTGTAGAAATATGGAAAGGTAGCTCCCAATTCGGTCCTCATAATACTAATGGAGTTGAAATCAACTTCTTTAGATCTGCAGAGGCAACATCACATTTGTTAGACCAATTAAATTCAACGTTACCATTTAAAAGATACAAAGGTGTAGCAATTTTTGAAATTTTTTCAATAAATCTGCTTTAATACGTCATATATCCAATGAAACTACTTACCTCAGTTTGGGTGATGGGTGTGGGTGGTGCAAGAATTACCTCTACTTTTGCTGGATCTACATATATTCTTGTCGCAGAGATGTGGTGTTCAAAAACCACACCTTCAGTCATAATCATATGACACTTTACATTTTTCAAGTACCTTTTCCAAATTTTGCAAGCCCTACTCAAAATCACTTCCATAGGGGGTAAAATCGTCCATATAAATTTCAAGTCCTTTGTTGGTCAGATTAGAAAAAATGCTCAATATAGCCCTCTGAAATGTGGTTGGGCCCTTGAATAAACCAAAGGGTAAAACTCTGTATGAAAACGTACCCCACAAATTTGTAAATGTGGGTTTTTCCTAGTCTTCAGGGGCGATCTGGATCTGATTATAGCCGCTGAAGCCATCAAGGAAGGAAATAAATTGTTTTCCTACTAAGGTGGTGAGAAATCAATCAATGAACGAAAGAGGGAAACAGTCCTTCTAGTTTCCCTTATTCATTTCCCTGTAGTCCATACAGATTCACCATTTCCCATTTTTCTTAGTAACGACTACCAATGGGGAGACCCACTAGCTATCCAAGATAAGATAAATAGTATTTACATTCAACAACTTTTGCAATTCCTCTTTCACAATATCCATGAGGCGAGGATTCAACTTTCTCTAGGGTTGCCAAATGGTGTGAGCATACTTCTTGATGTAGATATGATGGGTACACAACTGGGGATCTATACCTTTCATGTCTGAGTATTCCCAGGAAAAATATTTTTTATATTTGTAAAGAACTTGAATAAACCTTTCTTGTTGGTGGATATCCAGGTTATCATTAATGTTAAGCGTTTTGCCTGGTTCAATCTCAATTTGCCTACTCTTATAAACAGTGGCCATGGGTATATGCTGATTGTCTGCATCCTTGGAGGGATCTCCCTATGCTTCATTACCAAGAATGGATTTTAATACTTGGCATGTCGAATTATTCATGAAAACTGGCATATTAATGAAATCGTTGATCACATCACCCTCCGTCTAATTCTTAAATTCAAGAGCTTCTTCCAGTGTGAGAGGAGAGCGGATATTTTCTTCCAGGTATTTAGGGGGTTTTAAGTGAGTATTTATAATAGGTAGACTTGGTTTAGAGGGAGAATACAAAACAAGATTCTTCACAACATTTCCTTGTGTAATAGTCATGTTCCCGACATGACATCCTATATAAGCATTTGCCGTTGCTAACTGAGGTCAACCCAATATCAAAGGATGTCCATATAGCCTACTCCTTTGGTCAATGACTAGGAAATCCATAGGATATTCCTAGGAATCAATAGAAACCATCACATCCTGTAAGGTTCCTACAGGTCTGACTACTGATATGTTAGCAAGTTTTAATAAGGTTGAGGTGGGTT
This sequence comes from Pinus taeda, assembly GCA_000404065.3. Lineage (NCBI taxonomy): Eukaryota > Viridiplantae > Streptophyta > Pinopsida > Pinales > Pinaceae > Pinus > Pinus taeda. The sequence continues at coordinate 80,987 of APFE030400200.1, read as the reverse complement.
CCAAAGTTGTAATGCCCAAAACCCTGCAAGTTTCAGTAGTTGGAATATTAATGGCTGCTCCAAGATCTACTAATGTGTTTGGAAAGGTGCAACCTTGTATTTGAATGGTTATTATAGGATTCCTTGGGTCTTCATATTTAATTAGCTCTTGTTTACCTAGAAGTGGATCAGATAAAGTTCCTACCAAGTGCAATGTTGGTGGATTTTTCAATTTCCTCCCAAGCTTCTTCCCACATAACTCCTTAATTATTTTTGCATAGATCGAGATGTCTTGTATGGCCAGGAGGAGCAGAATATTTATACAGAAAAATTTTAATTCCCGTAATATATCAAAATCAGGATAGACAACAGTTTTAACTATTACTAGTCTCTCGGGGAATGGGGGAGAAGAAATTATAATTTTATCTGAATTCTGCTACTTGACTGTGCCTTCTCCCTATTTTTTTTCTAGAACAATCACAGTCGAAGAATTTATTTCAGGTTGTTTTTCATTTTCAATTTCTTTATTTTCTTCTGTAGAAATAATGTGCCCTGACCTTAGTTGAAGCCCATCACATTCTACTGGTTTTGTATCATTATCCGAACTCTTAAGGATTTGTACATATTGGACTGGTGTATTGTTATTAGGTTTCAGATTTGGTTTAGTTGGTAGTTGGGGGCGTAATGAAGGCCAAGGGTTCTGAAATGGACTAGGCAATGTGGGTTGAGGTTGAGAATGCTCTCCAATGGGGAAATTGTTCATCCCCATAGGACACTACCAGTTTTGAAGCCAATTCAGGTTCTATGAAGTGGAAGTAGCTCACTATGAAGGGTAAGGATTACTAGCTGAATTTTGCTAGAAGGGGGCAAAGCATTGTGGATTTGGCCAGCCAGCTCCTAGGAAGGGTTGGTTTGGCCAGGGTGACATTGAATATTGTTGGGATTGCCAGGAAGAGAAAGGTGGTTGACCTTGCCATTTTGTCCAGGATTTTGTTGTTGATGATATTACGTAGGAAAGAACAAAGCTGGGTCTTGTGGCATACCTGAGTGTCGTTCTTTCCATTGTTGACATTGTGCCATAAAGTATGTTGGCTTTATTCCTTCTTGAGCTTCTTTGAATACAACTTTTAACCCATGAAGTGATGGAAAGTGATTCTTTTCAGGGTCCTTGGTGCATATATAGCACATATGAATCATGTCCAAAGGACATTTTCTTTGGCTGTGCTTCCTTTGGCATCATGGGCAGAATATGGCTAGCATTTGTTCTGCCTCAACTTGTCTTTGTCTAGCATGTAAGACATCTAACTATGTAGTTAGGGTTCCTAAGATATCTATCTTGAAATATTCCAGGAGGTTCCTGATCTCCATTCTCGTCACACCTCCACTGGGAGGCTTTCTTCCTCTATTCATGGAGTCTTGGCTTCCTAGCCCAATGTGTGTGCTACCTCGCGAACACCTGATACACAATCAAACAATTTTGTCATAGTCTTCTTAAGAAATGTCATCTTTCCCATCAAATTTAAAGTTTCTATCCATTCTTCTTTCATCCCTTTCATTAAAATGATTTTCAGGACTGCTTTTGGTAACGTGGAGTGAGGGGATCTGTTATCACCTAGAACTGCAGTCACATGTACATAATGTTGTCCAAAAAATTTCATTGTCAAAAAATAGGTGTCAAATGGTTGTTTTCCTATGTTTGTTACTTAAGGATCATGTTTTAGAAAGATATTGATGTAGATCATTTTCAAATACCGTTAGTCATCCTCCATCATGATTGTATAAGGCATGTCTTATCTTGCTTATGTCACTGGCCCTTTTCGCATTTCCGCAGCGCAGTTTTATTGGTTGATTTGGCAGCGCAATGATGTTTTAGCTTTTTCGCAGCGTGTCAGTAACCAGCCATTTCGTAGCGCATTTTTATAATTTATAACTATCTGCGCTACGAAATCGCGGATTCGGGGATTTTGCAACACAGAGTCTTGAAATGTCATGTCTGGGGGGATGAGTCATTGTGTCCGTCCATTTATTGTCAGTTGGCGTCCTTTCCAAGCTTATGAGCCATCATTCCACCAATAGGTTCATAGCCACGCACATAAAAATCATTCAAACGGTTTTGTAATGCATGGTAGTGTCATGATGTTTGTTAATGATGCATGAACTGACCCGCTTGTATGATAAGATTGTTAAATTGCAAAGGAGCCCGAGTTTCTTCCTTAAAAGAACCTGATTGCAAGCGAGCCTGCGTTCCAAAATTTGAATTTTCCATTTGAGTTGAAGCTGGTGGAGTTTCTCTGTGCGAAAGATTTCAAAGCAAAATGGAGAAGAAGGGGCATCGGTCTGGAAGATGTCAAAGAACAGAACCTGAGGGATTGGACCTTGCATTAAGAGATGAAGGTGTAAGAAAAGCCTTTAAGGATGCTGGTTGCTGGAGATTTTGTGAGAAGTTGCAAGGTGGGCATGCTGAGGTAACAAAAGCATTTACCTTGAATTTTACAGGTTTAAGTTCTAAAGTATCTATGTTAGAATTCCCAGTATCTCCAGAGGCTATTGCTAATGTGACTGAAATTCCGAGAGGAGGGCAGGAGTGGTTTAAAAACTTCAAATTTGATATGAACCCCTGCAAGGAATTCTTGAAGGAACCTTATGTGAAGAAGATCTTACAAAGGCTGTGCCAAGGATACGTGAAGGAAACACTATGCACTTCTCCTTACATGTATTTCAAAAGTATTAACATGTGAAGGGAGATATGCTAAAGTTTACTCCTATCATTTTAAGCTGTTGCTGCATTTTACAAGGCAAAGCATCTGTAGATATCCCATTCTACTTGTTTCGTAGCCTCAGCAAGATGTGTGATAAAATTCAATTGAAGAAGGATAACGTGAGACATCATTGTTTCATCATGGTTAGTGAAACTGTTAGTGTTGGATGGTCTGCAGAAAATTGGTCGGATTGGAATTCCTTTATTTTTATGGCTGGTTTTCAGAGTAAGACAGGCCTCACCTGATGTCTGTTAGGGAAAGAGAAGAGTCAATTGAGGAACCTACTCTTGCTGAGCTTAAAAAGGAGATAACAGATAAGAAAGAAGACCAAGACCAAATTGCAGAAATCAGTGAAGCCATTGGTTATCAAAGAAGCCACCTCAACCATCATCAAAAGAGAAGGTCAAGCACAAGAAGGATGCACCTGGATCAAGTGGGGCTGAAAAAGTATCAGGAGTGAAGACCAGAAGTCAATTAAGCAAGGAAAAGGGCAAATCAGTAGCTGTTGAGGAAAGTCCAATATCAAAAGCTAGTTTGAGTGATTTGCTCAAGGCTATTGAGTTTGAACAGGCTAAATCAGTGCATATTGAGCCAATGCACATTGACTTAACTCAATCATCACCAGAGAGCACTAAAAAATCAAAGGCTTCGAAGAGGTTAAGGTTTGATGAACCTGGTGAAGAGTTTGTGTTCAAACCATCAAGGCCAATTACAAGAAAACAAGCAAGAGAAGTTGAGAAACAATCCAGAAAAAAGGAAGAAAAAGAAGAAAATACTACATCTACAAAAGACCAGTGGGAGGCAACCGAAAGAGAAGTGGCTGAGATGGAGAGGGCCGTAGCTGAAATCGCAGCCATGGAAAAGGAGGTTGCAAAATTGAAAGCACAGCTAAATAAATTAGCTGCCAAATGAAATTGCAGATTCTGAGTCAGGTGCTGTTCCAAAGTTTTGCTTAATTTTGCTTAAGTTCATTATTTTTAAGGCATGTGAGCACGGCTATATAAATTCAAGGAAAATACACTATGTTTTGGAAAAAACAGTAGTTTCGTAGCGCGCTACGAAACTGCTGTAGGTGCTGATTTATGAGGAAAACGAATAGTTTAATGGTAAGGTCAGCAAATTTTTGAAGAAAATGCCTAAGGAACATCAAGGAGACCACATAAGGCTAGCAGAGCCATTCAGATAATGACAAGTGTGCATTCTCCATAAAGGTGAAATATTTTGTCTTAAGTTATAGTTTAATAAAGTTACTTTATTACCGGTGGTTAGGGTTTGGTTGGAGATGCATACGAGGATTTGGGCTTATACACCTGTTCAATCAACAAGGCTTCCAGCATATTTGGGAATATGGTGATGCTCATCAGTTTTGAGGTATTAAAGAGCTGGGGGACATATTGCTTAACTTTCGAAGGATGGTGGGAGATAAGGACCGGAAAAACAGGGGTTTGTTCTTATGATCAATGAACCATTAGCACATTCAGCATCCAATGCTAACCTTGTTCCTTGCATCCTTATCTCAGCAATCACGGCCAAAACTAAAAGGATACAGCTGTCAAAGATCAAGAAAAGAATCATGAACGAGGAGAATAGAATCAAAGTTTAAATTTGATTAGGACTCTTTGTAATTACAGCTTAATACTTAGTGTATTTAATGAGTCTGTTAAAAATAGATAGGGGTAGTTAATGACAGTCATCGAGCTCCCCTCATGCTGGAGGAGGAGGCTCAAAGTAGTTAAGAATGTTTTTCTATATATAGATGAAACTCTGATGTAATGAGGGTTGGATGTTTATGAAAAAACAGAGTTGATATTGGCTTATGTAAAGGACTTGTTACAGTAATATAAAGTGACTACTTTTTCTTCTCAAGATTCATACTTTGTTCAGATGCTCAAGATATATGTGGCTTTGTTTTATCCTTTATGTTTTACAGCTTGATAGATACACAATCACTCTGAATTCACCTATTTGCTTAGATTTCCTGTGTGTATTTATAAGTTGAGGTTCATTTGAGAGATGTTTTGAGTGTTTAAACATTACGTGCCTTGACTTCCATGAATGAGTAGTTGATAGTTTACTGGAATGGTGTTTGACTCCATGAGCCCAATGGAATAAATCTTATGTTGTCTGTCCAACCAACATGTTTATTAAGTTTTCATTTCAAGAGTTAGCCCTCTTAGTGTTAAAAGATAAATCAGTAGTTTATTTTGAGAGAGCCCTCTTAGGTTAGAGAGGCTAATCCTTAGCCAAGAGTCTGGTCTGAAATAGTTACATAGAGTCTAACTGATTAGCAGCCATCAGTACTGATTTTGTGATAACAAGTAGTATGCTGCTTTGATTCCATAGGTGCTCTTTGAAACTGGGTAGACGAAGAAGAAGCGGCAAAGATCTATCAGGAAGGAGAGGAATAAAGCAAGGAAACCAAGTGCAAGACTAAGGTTGGTTTCCTTTGTTCCACTCTTATCTATTTTCATAAAGGAAAGCAAAAGTAGACTTTACTTGTTTGTTTCTAAGATAGCTACCAGTCTTAGTGGGAATAGCAGCTCCGAGTGGACATTATTCCCGATAACACTATTGCACAAGATGGCTCAACAAACTCGTTCTCAGATAATCTTCTTGTTTCGATTGCAATTCCTCCTTTCGTTTTTGAGGCTCTAATGTTCTGGCTCCTTAGTGAGTAGGCAAAACTCTCTCATGGCATTTATGTTGGGAGAAACCCTTTATTGTGGGTCTCGGCTCTCGTCCTCCATCGTGGAATCATACTTCCTCTAGGTAAATCCTCACTCCTCTCTCTGGTTATCTGTTCATTGTATTTTGGTCTCGTGGCCCTACTAAACTGCTGCCCTGTTTGGTGGTGGTGTGCAGTTCATTCCACGGGAATGCTGCTCCATGGCCTCGTCCATGGGAATGTTTGCGGGCTTAGGGAAAACCTAGGTAGGGTCTTTTTGTGGTTGTATCTTTCTTTTGCTTGCTCTGTCTGTAATCAGGTATAACCCTTGGGGTTTCGATTCCTCCGTGTATGTGTGGGGTTTCAGAGGTTTTCATACCCTCGCTGCTTGACTAGTATTAGTAAGGTTTCAGGGGTTTTCATGCCCTCGCTATTTGACTAGTATTTAGCCTGTGAATTGGTTTTTTTTGTTGAGGAAAGGAAAATGTATTATATATGCTGGTTTTGCCTTTGTATGGTTACCAGTATTAGATGCCTTCTGTTACAAGATTCTTGTTGATTCTATTAGGCTTCTTAATGAGTTGTTTCATTGTCTTCCTTTCATTACAATGTCTAAAACATTTATGCACATGGAAATAAAAAAAACTATCCTTCTTCCTTAATGACATGTTCTAGATTTATTTGATTTTATAGAGATTCAAAACAAATGTAAATTACAAATTCTAAGCTCTCTGTTCTCTCTGAATGGCAACCCCTCAATGAGCTCTGGTTTTTTTTCTTTTTCAATGCAATATTAGCAGTTTCTTTATAGTTGAGGAATTGTTCCTTAGTTATCTTTCAGTTATCTAACAGTTTCTTTAAACATGTTCCTAACTAATCCTATCTTGATTTGCTTGCCTAATTTTAAAGAACAATGGCTGAGCCAACCTTAATTTAAATAAAACAAAATAGAACAGAAACTCAAAATGTTTTTCTTTCTGTCTAGCAAAATAAAATAAAAATTCAGCTGTCATCTTTTCACTCAGATGCTCCTACGTCACTTCTTGCTAAAGGAAGTTTGTGTTCTTGACTCTTATTTCCTTACACAAATGAAGCTTATATGAGCTTGACGCAATCTTGCTTTGAAATTTTGAAGTGCTTACACTTTTGGGTCCACATCGGTGTCCAATAAAGAGGCCTGATGTAGTCTAGGCATCACCATTCGAAATCCCCATAGATAAGTATAGAGGAGGGAATGTGTGTGGATGTGCAGAAATGGGAATGTGTGAGGAAAGAGGAACATGTGGAAGAGACATCTGCACTTCGTCGGTTCCCCACTTTTATGACTTTTTACAAAATTTTCATTTAAACACTGTAGATAAAAAATTAATAACTCTATCATAAATACAATCAAATGCATATTATCCCTACCAAAAGAGTGATACATATTAAAATTTACAACACTTTGTGGGTTAGATATTTAATAATGGAGTCCCATGTCTTAACTTACAACCCTTTGAAAATTGTTTTGTTGCAACCAACTGCTTCATATGGTGAGGCTCCCTTTTGTCAGCCTTCTAACAAACTTGCTTCCCACGTGACTTCCACCACACTGAGCTGCTAAGACCTCACAACATTGCAATGTTGAAATAATTGTGAAGGAAGTTTAGTGTAATGGTTCCTTGTTTGGATCATGCAAAAGTTCGGTCACTCAATCGTTCGCTCAATGTTGTTTCTTTCATTCATTTATCGATGAATTGCTTGTATTGAGCATGGAAACAAAAACAATGAGGGAACATTAGCAAATTCATAGAGCTACTCCTAAACAAAGATTGTTCCTAAATGAAGGAATACAACAAATGTGGAAATTGCAATTCCGTGGCAAAAAAAACTCTTTAATTCACGATTCCAATTAGCCTTCAATCCTAAATTTAATGAATCTCAACGTGGAGAGATTTCCAAGAACCAACATCCAATTTGATCAGAAGTTGGTTAAGCGTCTTGTTTAGATTGTATTTTGAAATGGGTTTATTTAACAATCTGCAATAGTTAATTATAATATTGGTTTGTGGATTAGAATTGTTATCTAATTTTACTTTACCTCTATATAAAATAAGGAATACAAATTTTCCTCTCCACATCTATGTTTCATGTTCCCCACACACCATATTATAATATTTTGGAAATTTTATTTCAATATATAATATAATATATATATATATAACACATTTCATACTTTCAAATGAAAAGACTTCACCCTCGTGCACATGTTTATATAAATTTCATATAAAACCATAAAAAATGTTTAAATTAATAAATTACCCATGTTATTCTAATTCATAAAAATAAGATATTCAAATAAAATATTTTTAAACTTGTTTATGCATATAACTTTTAAAAATAAAACTTGTCATTTTCTTGATTATAGAATAAATGACTATTCTTAAACAAAATAATAATGCTCAAAATATTTAAATGAGTTAGCATGAAAAAATGACTTGTGAAAGATAATAATGTAATAGAATAGAAAAAGTGATATATAAAAACACTGACATTCCCACTTCCACACTTTCCACTTTTTCTACACTATAACATTACTTATTTATTTATTAATTAATTAAAAAAAAATATAAGAAATAATTAACAACGATAAGTAATAATTATAATTATAATTTTTATTTTTTCGCAATGTTATTACATTTAAAAGCCAACTTCATGTAAGGATGAGAAAACCTAAATCTATTTATTATATTACTATTCAAAATATTCTGAAGTGTAAATTGCTTTTGGGCCTTAGAGTCATAGCTGTGACAAAAACGAAGAGTGAGCAATGGTTTCATATGTTGATCTCATATGTGCAACACTATAATTCCTAGTTGACTCCAATGAATCAATTTGAATGAAGAAAAAAGTTATCAGCCAGCGATTGTCTGCTCGTCAAAAGTAAGTTTCCTCATATGCATGAATGGCAATGATTGAGCTACTTCAAAACTTGTTTCATGTTTTCATCCTTAAAAAGATGCACAGATGCACATGCATATCCTGTTTTACTCTAAACATAGTAGAATTGAGCATGCTTGTATTATTCTCGATATATGATTACATAAAACTCTTTATGTCAATTAATTTTGTCTAAGAGGATGGCTATGAAATTCAATTAACTTACATTGCTGCTGAACAACACACATGTAAAAGACATGAAAATGTCTAAAAACTGCAATTAATGATAACAGTTAAATGACCCAAGCTCCCATTTAAATTTTACTCAATTCAGGATAAATATGTTGTTCCTACAACTATATATTACTATTCTAAGTTAGCTTAACTGTTAGAAAATTGTAAAGAAAAACATGAATTGAATTAATTAGCAGCTCACACTTTAGCAATCTGCACCACAAATTGGAGCGTACACTCTCATATTCAATTATTCAAAGATGAGTCAATAAATACATTTCAAAAGAATAGGGAGGTGAGAACAAACTCCTACAACCTAGGAACTAATCCCAACTTAAGGAGTTACGTTACAACCACGTAATGATTTCTCCATTAATATAATATAATATAATATTAATTATTTTTCAACTCTCCTCCTTAATGGAGAAAGGATTATCCTGAAGTCCCAACATCCCCCTAGACAATTCAAACATCACTTTCCCAAGACGCTTTGTAAAAATATCAACCATATTGTCACATGTTTTACAATATTCAATAAAAATTTCTTTTGATTGGACTTTTTCTCCAACAAAGTGAAACTGAGCATCTAGTGTTTCTTGTTCTTATGAAACATTGGATTGTTCTCCAACTTAATGGAACTTTCGTTGTCACAATTGATGATGGTCGCTTCTTTCTACTCTTCTCCTACATCATGGAGAAGCCTCCTCAACTAGGTAGCTCCACATGTCGTTGTGCATACTTCTTGGTACTCGACTTCAGCTAAAGATAAAGACACAATGCTTTTCTTTTTACTTCTCCATGTTATGGCCCCAGATCCAATAGTGAATACATAACCCGTGATAGATCATCAATCATCTAGGTTACCTACTCAATTAGAGTCTGAAAAACCTGCTAAAGTAACATCAGATGTATCAATGTATAAAATACCATAATCACAAGTACCATGAAGATACCTCAGTACACTTTTTTCCGCTACCTAATGACTTTCAAGAGGTTTAGACATAAACTGGCTCAACACACTGACACAGTATGCTAAGTATGGTCTAGTTGTAGTAAGATATATCAGACTACCAACTAGATGCTTATACAAAGTAGCATCCACCTGCTTAGACCCGTTTCTTGTGCATAATTTCAGTTTTTGTTGCAAGGCATTGATGTTGTCTTACATTGTTCCATTCTGAACTTTTTGAGCAGCCCTCCAACATACTTACCCTGAGTAAGGAAAGTTTGCCAAGAGTCTCTCCTCAGTTCCAGACCTAGACAATAAATGTAAACTTCCGAGGTCTTTGATCTCAAAAACTTGTGACATAGGCAATTTGATTTCTTTGATTAATGCATCTGCATTACCTATTATAATCACGTCATCCACATAGAAGGAAATCAAAATTATCTACCCCTGTTCATCATACATGGTGTATAGATTTGGGTCATTCTTACTCCTATGAGAACCATGTTGTAAGAAAAATGAATCAATCTTCTCATACCAAGACCTGGGTGCCTATTTTAAACCATAAAGGGAATTTTTCAGTCTACAAACCAAATGCTCCTGCCCTTGTTTAAGAAACCCTTCAGGTTGCATTAAATAAACCTCTTCCTTTAAATCACCATTTAAAAATGCAGACTTAACATCTGCCATGAATCTACCATGATCTTTGTGTTTGCAACTCAGATCTTCCACCAAACATCCCAATTTGAAGCTCAGAACCATAAAAAACATGCCATCACTCTTTTAGACCTAAAAATATCTATGATTTAAAATCCCTCTAAGGAGAGGTCGATCATGATGACCATTTTGTGCTCAGCTGGAGATATGTTGAGACCTGTGAGAAAATAAATTTCTCTGTGTGAGTAAGGTATGTCATTCCGACCACCTAAACTCCGAAAATGTGAGCAGTGAGGCTCCTTTGTTGCCACTAGGGCACTATAGCCAATAAGGGTATGTAGCCACGAAGGCTCTGTAGCCAATAGGGCTCTAATGTAGCTAATAAGGTACTGCAGGTAAATCAGGCTCACCATATCTGAGCTCTAATACCATGTTAGAAAACTGGAAAGAAAAAAATGAATTGAATTAACTAGCAGCTCATAGGTGAGCAAGTTGCACCTGGAGACTGCACAAACTGGAGCGTACACTCTCACATTCAATTAAACAAAGATGAACGAATAAACACATCTCAAAAGATATGGAGGTGAGAACAAACTCCTACAACATAGGAACTAATCCTAACTTAGGGAGTTACGTTACAACCATGTAACAATTTCTCCATTAATACAATATAATATTAATTATTTTCAACTCTAACAATATACACGAAGTATATATCAATTCTATATGACAACAATAATCATAAGAGGGTGACAATCTATGCATCCCTAGTTCAACACTAGGAGTACTACATAATTTAATTTTGAAGTAATAACCACGTGAAAGAGGGTGATATTTTCATGTCACCTTGGTTTCATTTTTTTCGTGTTACTCTTGGACAAGTCGAACTGATGCAAATGAAAATGTCTTAGAATTGCAGTCCTTCAAATGTCTGTGCGAATCACCAATTTGCAGGAGCAACGCTACAGGAAGTGATGGTTCTTCCACCATTGGTGCTGACCTGGAAGGAAAAAATTTGTCTGTTCAAATATGAGTTGCTCTACCAATTTTGTCCCAATTTGTGGGACATTGCTTGCTAACCAATGTTGGAACCTTTGATGGAGACTACCTCGACATAGCCTGCACCACCTACATTGGTAATGAGCACCAAATTGAAATAGGAGTGCCCATTAATTGTGAATAGAATTCCTCCTCTCCTCACGCGTGGTACTTTGCACACATGAATACTAAACTTGTTGCTTAATTAGAATTCCATCCCAATTAATGTCAAGTTGCAAATAAGATTTTTAGGATTGAAGAAGAGGAAATTATCGTCGACACAGTAATTAGAGTAATAATTAATTACCTTCTAAACATGATGGGAACAATCGCACTATGTATATGGAAATCTATTGAAAAGAAAGTTGACCCATGTCAAAGTGTTGGAGAGGTGGATTGCACCATCCTCCATTGTCATTGGGAGGAGAAGAGTTGTGGGGACAAAGGTTAGTAGCAAAAATTGTCATAGTGCCCGATAGACACCACTGAGGGTGAAACAGAAGGTTTCATTTCATTTGGTAGTAGCATCTGCAAGTAGCCCCATTGTTGCAAAGAATTGTTCTCAAAGCTACAATATATGTTCCATAGCCTTGGCTATACAAAATGGAGTCTTTGAAAATTATTTGGAAGGATATAACCTGTTGTTGGTGTGAGCAAGGAATAGAGATGCATGCAGAAGAAAGTTTATGTTCTTTACTTTGCACACTTATCCTCTTGCACACTTTATCGCTCGCTTTTTCTCTAGCTAAAGATGAATGCACTTAAAAAATTAAAGAGGCTTTATTAGATATTTAGTTTTAAAAGAGCTCTACAAAAGCTACCATGCAGAGCCCGATATTGTTTTCGAAAATCGGGAAATGAAAGTTGTTTTCACAACAATTGTATAAACGCCCCCACCCCTAACACACACCAAATATCACTAAATTAAATAGCTTTAATTTCAATTTTTTAAGTCAAAATTTAACAATATATTTATTTTTATAAGATCATACATTTTCATTATTTAAAATGCATAAATACATTCATCATTGTGAAAAGTTTCTAAGACACTTAAATTATACAAAATGTAAAACTAAAATTTACAATTCTCACGAATTTACATTAAATTTTAAATAGAATTAATCTGGAAAAATAATTAAATATATTCTTTTTAAATAATAAATTCATATATTAAAAAATTATTTATTTTCTGAAAAACTTCCCCACACATTATATTACACATTCATAATTTATATTATTCAATTTCTAGTAAAAAATCTAATAAATTCACATATTATTTCAAAAATTCCAACAATAATTATATATATATATATATATAATATATATATAATTATTATAAATACAGAATATATATATATATATTGCATGTTATTTATTAAAATACTTTCTTGTATACAATTACAATAATTAACCTTCCTCGCAATTTTCGTTTAGTTCTTTGCTCCTACTCACCGTCACATCCTCGTCTGCTTTCACCACGTATAGCTCAGCAACACTAACACCGCTCGGCATTTCTTTTCACCAATATATAAAATACTGCTTATAATTAATATTTACTATATATCATTCCCCCAATCAAATTATAATATACTTTATATATATATATATTAAATATATATAATAATATAATACCAACTTAATCTCTTTTTATATATAAAGCCATTAACGTTTGTAGAGGCGATATAAAGAAAAAATACCCCATCCCATATACATGGTTTTTACGAATAAATAAGGTTTTACAATGAAGTATATGCTCGTAGATTTAGCGTTTGGGTTCCACTAGTTTTTTCTTTGTTTTTTGGGTCTATAATATTAAGCTCATGGGTAAGGAAGTCATGGTCTATAATGTGAGTAGGTTTTTTTGAGTGATAATTTTTTTGGTCTATAATATTAAGTTCATGGGTAAGGAAGTCATAGTGACGACTGAAATGTGAGTAGGTTTTATTATTTTTGTCTGTATAATATATTATTTTTTAATTTTTCTTTGTGGTCTATAATATTAAGTTCATGGGTAAGGAAGTCATAGTGAGGGCTGAAATGTGAGTAAGTTTTTTAAGTGATAATTATTTTTTCCTATATAATATATTATTTTCTAATTTTTTTGTGATTTATAATATTAAGTTTATTGGTAAGGAAGTTAGTGAGGGTTGAGTATTTTTTTAAATGATAATATCTATATATATAAAAGGAAGTTTGCGTTTGTATAACAGAAGTTATGACTAGGTTTTTGTTGTACAAGCACAAACTCAATAATATAGGAGATTATAGACTTCCTAAGCTAGCTTTAAATTCCATCCAAAACCACCTAAGGCTCAAGCGGGGGTGTTATAAAGACACGAGGGCCTGGTTAAACCTTTGGGAGATCAATGAGAATGATGCATTGCAAAACATTAATAACATTAAAATTATTGTTACTTCTAAGTTCAAAAATAAAATGTGGTGTGAAAAAGATTTAGCAGCTAAAAGAAAATTAAGTTATTATAAGAAGGTCATCAACTTCAACCTAAAAGATCAAAAGTATCTCTCTGTTTTAACTAGCTCAATGAAGAAAATTAATATAACGAAGATTAGAATGAACTCTCATGAGCTCCATAGTGAAACAAGTCGTTGGGCATTTCCTACAACACCATGGATGGAAAGGATCTGCCATCTCTGTGAGAATAGGAACATCGAGGATGAAAATCACTTCCTCTTAGAGTGCCCTGTGTACAATCACATTAGATCTTAGTTTCATAATCTTTGTCCCAACACTGACCTTCCTAGCCTTTTACGATGTCAAAATTATAGTGAGCTCTGGAGGCTTCTTTCCAACCTTTTTGAGCATAGGAATAAAATTCTTAAATCAAACTAAATAATTTGTTTCTTTAGGTCCGATAGACCAAAATTTGGTCTTAGTGTACATTAACCACCACCACCACCATCATCATCATCAATATTTTTTAATTGTAAATATAGTTATAGTTTATATTGTTGAAAGATTTTAATATGGATTTTTTTTGTTAATATGTTAAATAAAGTAAATGTATTTTTATTTATTTTTGGTAATTTATAATATTAAGTTGATGGGTAAGGAAGTCATAGTGAGGGTTGAGTATTTTTTTAAAGTGATAATTCTTTTATTTTATTTTTTATTTAA
>APFE030400200.1:43189-60485 GCA_000404065.3 Pinus taeda | reverse complement strand
TTTTTTTTAGAGATATTATATAATTTAGTATAAAGGAGATGTTATCGCGTCACGTCTTAGTTAAAGACAATAAAAATATATACTTTAATAAATTAAAATAATAATATAAAAAATCAATATTTATTATAAGTAAATCAACTTTATATAAAGAGAGGGAAAAAAAAATAGTACGAGGGAAATATATAATTCCTTCACTACTTAATACTAAGACAAGTGGCATATATAAATAGTATTATGATGATATTACATTATGTGTAATTCATTTTCGGTGTAGTTAACATGTAATATTTAAAATAACACACACATTTGAGAGAGAGAGACTTATGGATATGTTTTAATGTGGAGAGTATGAATCATAAATAAAATATTAATACAACAATATTATTTTAATGCCAATTATGTATATACTATATAAATTAACTGATAATAAAAAATAAAATAAAAATAAAGCATTTTATTAGTGCATTTCTCAAATCGAAAGTAGATTCATCCTAACACCATCCTAATGCTGGATCTAGGTGGGGAGAGGAATAATACCTATCGAGGTGCAAATCTTTCCTCAAGTTTTGTGCGAACAAAGATGTTTGCATCTTAAAAGATTTATCCCTTTAGGAACTTGGTATATCGGGACCTAAGATGGATCTATGCTTCTTGATTGCAACAAGAGGCGTTATTGTTACATTTAAAACTAATATAATAATACTTATATTAACAAATTAAAAAATAGTAATGACAAAAAAAACCAATGGCTGCCATAAATAAAATACTACAATACAAGCAATAGTTATAATTTACTTTTTAGTATGAGTGAGATATGTAATCCTTTATAATAGACAAATGGCACATAAAAATAATATTGTTGATATTATATGATGTATAATTCATTATATATTTAGTTGACATGTAATATTTAAAACAAAATTATATTAACAACAAAAAATTAGTATCACACATAAATAAAATATTTCAATATACATATTGAATAACATAATTTTATATTGTCCCAAGGCTCATTCGTAGTGATATGAAGTATTGCGTATAATAATTCAGTGAGTGAGTGAGTGTGTGTATTTGTGTCCGAAAAACATAACTAAGGTTAACAACCCAAGAACCAAAGGCATGTTGTAGGAGTGAAAGTCTGCCCTTTTACAAGACCACCAGCAGGTAATTTAGGTGTTGTAGTTTTCCTGACAATAATGATGAGTCAGTAGGTATTAAGGGTATCAGGCAATGATGGCTATCCTAGTACTAGTTTGAAAACTAAGTATGGTAGGTTTCCCACTATTTAACATATATATATATATATAATATATATATATATATAATAGAGAGAGAAGAAGAGAAAGAGAGAAGAGAGAGAGAGAGAGAGAGAAGAGAGAGAGAGAGAGAGAGAGATTATTTCACATGGATATATGTTTTCTACTTCTGAATATGAGGGGCATGTATGAACATTGTAATGTGGAGAATGTGAATCATAAATAAAATATTTCAATGTCAACTATGTCTATATTATATAAAACGAGCGAAAATAAAATTTTTCTTATACCTAAAACATTTTATTAGTGTTTTTCTCAAAACATGCATAGATCCATATTAACTTGAGATATACATATCCAAGAGGAATTAAATCTCTGGAGGTGCAAATATTTCCTCATACTTTTCACTCAAAAAGAGGTCTACATCTTGATAGATTTGATCCCTTTTGGTGCTTGGTAAATCCAAAATTAAGATCAATTTATGTTGGTGTTAATGGAAATTTCCAACAACTAAATGAATAGGTGGAGCACTAATGTAAAATATGATGACATGAGTGGTAACTAGTGAGTATAATGGAGGAAAGTGTTGCATGTGTAAATTCCCTTGCCCTTAATTTTATTTTTTGAATTAAAGTTAAAAATCTAGACTTTCCCATTTCCCTGAGAAGTGAATTAATGAAGAAATTTATACTTGAATTACCAACTTCCCATAATTATGAGGGATATCAAGGGATTGTATTGAACTATCTGTGTGAAGTATGGAAAACACCCATATGGAAACGTTTTCTTTGATCCACAAATCTGCAACTCTAACCCGAAAAATATCTTGTTGAGAAAGATGGAATGTAGTTAATTTCATGAGTAGACAATGTTGGATGCACATGAGTGGGTCAAGGGAGTGAATTCAGAGCGAAAATTGTGCCCATAGAAATTTTGGTTGGTTTCATAATAGTAAGAGGTTATTAGATTCATTTTTCCCTTAAGGAAATCAAGTAGAGGTGTCCTTTGTAACAACCCTTTTTAATCCCCAAATTTTGTAAGATGTAATTAATATTGATAATTTTGGGATGACCAACAAGTATATTTTTCATATTTCAATTTATGTAAATGTTCATCTTTATTTAATATATTGCTAAAGCTAAAGAAGAGATCAACCAACATGAATCCCAATGCATAAGAGAAGAAACCTATAAGGGGGACTTGGAAAGTTTTATATTTTACCTAAAGTAAATGTTTTTATTTCTGATTTCACAGTTGAACTACCCAACTACCAACAATTCTGAGAATAATGATTGGAATGGTACTAAAATTCTCTTGGACGATGCTCTGGGTAACCATTTTGGAGACTTATGTTTGACCATATATCCTAAGAAAGGGACCCAATTTTCTCATGTGAGAAAATGCATATTGTTAACATTCTATGTGGGGGTGCAAGATAGAGTGAGAGAGTAGGAAAAATAGATAAATAGCCATGGATTAGGAAGAAGATAGAGAGAGAGGAGGAGTTTGGGGGTAGAAACTATGAAATGAAAGAGAAGAGTGTTCAAAGTGAATTGGAGAAAAACCAATGGGAATGAAATAGAACCACACGTAGGTCTTGAGACCATGATTATTAAAAAAAACGAGACAAAAATCCTTTTGAGACACAAAAATCTTATGTGAAATTATGATTTTAACTAAATTGGATAAGGAAATTAGTGAGGAACCCTTCAACCTGAGTCAAAGGGATAGGAGGAAATTTTAAATGGTTTTTCTTAATTGAGCATGCAAGGAATTGATAAAAGGTGAATCATCGAGGAATTAGTAAATTCATGAAGGGCCCCCCTTTGTATTTTCTAGACCCTTGGTGGTCATACTTTGATTTGTTAATGGACCCTGGCTTAGTAATTTAAAGGAAAAATCCTAATTCATGTATGTGAAGGAAAGTGAATTTCATGTCCTCTACCTTGAAATGAATCTTGTTAAAACCTTAGTGAGCTCCCTCTTAAGACATCAAATATAGCTTGGGAATGGCCAGCTAAAAGAAATATGCAATGTAGTTGCACCTATGGTTGGATGGACAGTAGATCTCACTTATATAGTTCCCAACAAGTTTTAGTGAATGAGGCAAGTACATATATTTGTCTACCAATCAAATGAAATTGGTGTTCAATGTTTCATGATTCTTTCTATGTTGGTAACAATGCATATTTGTAATGATAAGCTAGAAGTTATTCTGTTCGTTTGTTGAATATGTATAAGTGATGAGCCAAATTTATCGTATTATTTTTCTTGGGTGCTAGATATTACTTCTTTCATGAAAGAATGTTATACCTATACAATTGTGCTTTGAAACAAGTTACCTCTGATGAATATAGGGTGTGTGGTTTAGTGAGGTGAATGTATAAGTTGGCTTGAACATTGAGGCTATTTATGTACTCTATAATGTGAATGGCCTTTATTAGGCCAGTGGTGGGATTAAAAAACTATGATTGTATCCATATTTGAATGAGAAGATTTGATCATTCTTTCGTGATGGGAAACATCATTTCCTATAGTAATAAGCCAAAAGGTTGGTCCATCTATTTGTGAGAGTTGGATTTGATAGCGTAATGTTGCAGTTTGTAGTCCAAAGGAGTGAGAGAATTTCATCTTAGTTGGGTGAAGTTGAGAAGCTCTGGAAATTTTCCATTTTATGTTTTTCTTTTGTGGACGTTTCCGATTGAAGGTTTAGTTTTTGGATTCATTAATATGATATGGAAGATTTTTTAGATTTTAGAAATATGTGGCCAAGGTTTCTTCCCTATTAGAGTCATTTTTATCCTTTTGAAACTAGCTTGGGAAGTGCAACGAAAGTTTTAGAATTTTGGGGTTATTAAAAGAACTTTATAAATTTTGGGGTTTAAAGGATTTGTCCCTAGAAGAGGGGACATGACGAAGAACTTAGTTTAAAGGAGTTAAGGTTTGGAATGGAAACATGTTAGTTTTTAGGGTATGAACTATAGGATGTTGGAAATAAAATGATTGGCCTATAAACATGAACCCATGATATCGAAAGATCATGAATGTCTATTATCTAGTAGGAAATTTATCATTGTTTGAAATCCATCAACTAAATTGGGTGAGTGTCATGAAGCAAATTTTTTCTTTCTACTCAGTGGCTATTTGGTTTGATGGCCTAGTGACCTTGTAGATAGAATGTTAGTTGAACGAAAAAGTGGGGTTACAACAGTTGATGGTCCATTATTGGATCAGGGGAGAGTAATATTGAACTCTTTTAGTCTTTCCTCAATGGCCCAATGACCCGAATTTTTAGATGTTGGATGGTTGGGTATCAGGATATTGAATTTTGATACCTATCATTATCACCCTTGAAGATATTAGGTGTCAAGACATTTAGTATCATGGTGTCAATTTTTCAAATGATTGGATATTGGGTTATTAGGTGATCGAGTATGGGGATGTTCAAACATTGGCTTTCAAGTTTTCCTCCCAATACTAATGGAACTTGGTATCATTCTAATATGTCTTGTTGGTATGGTAGGTCAACGTGGCATGCAACGTGATGATTCAACATGGCACATTGTTAGGATATCAAATTTTAGGTGTTAGTACTTTAGAGTATTAAGGAGCTGGATAATTAGATGTTACATATTTTTGTGTTATCTTCCAATAGAAATAACTCCCAATAGACCCCTGTTGTTGTACTGGTTGATGTGGTCATGTTGATATGTAGAAATATTCTTATATTAGCTAGGGGAAACTAACCAATGGAAATTTTAAACTAGACTTGCTCTCATATGGGATAGTAATTTCCACCCAAAATGTGCGGTTGGTTTTCCACTTAAAAAACATGGAAATCAATTACAAATCATATAGAGAGGCGAATATCAAATTTAATTTCCTATTTTGTTAATTATTAAAACTAACTAATTGTAAACCAAATAAATATATTACCTATCTATCTTAGCGAGGACCATCAAATCACTTTGAAAGAAGGTATAAGAAGAAGCATTGATCATTGAAGCATGCAAAAGAAATTAATTTAAATCAATAATGAGTAAGCACACAAACACCATCTACTAGTAGATAAGGAATTATTTAGACAAAATATGTATTAGCATATATTCTGCTTGAGCACTTAATAATGAATTACAACTAATTCGTGGAATTTTTTTCTTCATAAAATTGTAATAAATGAATAATACATGCAAATCACAAAAAAAATCATACAATCCATTCACATGAGAATTGGTTCATCAAGAGATTTTTTTCTTCTCCATATCATAAATCGAAGGTTGATAGAAATATATTTTTTCAAGTTTTACATTCAACAATAAGTTTGCATTTTAAGAAATGTTTTACACTTAGAAGAGGTAGGAATCTTGAGAAATTTGATCCCTATCAACACTCAGTAAATTTAAAATTAAAATGATTTTTTATCCCAAAAAGGATAAATAAATAAAAACTTATATTTCTGGAAGATTGAAAATATACATTGTCAAATCAATTCAAAAATATTGATCATATTGCACATGGAGTGTAGAATAGATGGTGGGATTTATTGTTAAGCCACTCTGTGATATCAAGGTCACCAATTTGATACTCTATGGAGAAAAATTCAGTCATGTTATGAGATGACATGGCTTAGGCCAAGTGCAATCCCTTGTTGATTTTGACGGCTTGGATGCCCTTGGTTTTGATTTCTCAAGCCACAGGTCAAGCCTGATGCAATATCTAATGAACTCAAACCACTTTTTTATTGATCAAATCCTTACAAACGTCATTATGAGCAGTCCTAAAAAGAAACATAGATCAATTCAGTCATTCATACAAGCGCTACAGATGTAATTCCATGTCTATGGTCTCATATCCATCTAGTACCCCATAAATGCCAAAGAAACCCAATGGAAGAGATGGAAGTTGTAAAGCTTCCTTATATAAGGTGTACTCTTTCATGTTTAGCTCCCAAAAAGTATTTTTGACTAACTACCATTCCAGCTTTCCTAATTCCTCATTGATATGAAATAAAATGTGTTCCAGGCAACGAATATCAATGATTTCCTTTCTTTCAACCTAATCTATCACCAATTTCAAATCTACCACAATCTCTAACTTCTTATTTTTTTTTTTTAAATGCCACATAAAACAATTTCCATAGGGTTGTAAAGTCCATTGCTATGTTGGTTCCCAACCCAGGGGTGCGGTGAATCAACATTTGGTGGTTTTGATGAATATGTATGGTAACACCCACACCACATCTGGGAGGATATCTGTGACTAACCCCATCAAAGAAGGCCCAAGGAATGTATATGAGAAGAGGAAGCATGATTGGGACTCTTTCTTTCTTTTTTTGGCGAGTGATCCAGAAATTTTTGTAGATGCCCTCAATGATTTCCATCTCAACCTCAATAGAATATAAGAATCTTGTAAGATGGATTAATTACAATCCCACCATATTGAGTTCACAAAAGTAGCAGGAAGAACAAGTTTCCCTTTGACTATGATGTCATTCACCCAATCTTTGACACAATCCTAAAGAGTGTCCTTATTCCAATTTGAACAAACATGTTTAAAAATATTTTTTATTAGGCCACAAACCTAAACTCTATAACTGCATGAAATAAATATTTGTGAGGTTGTTTCAAGATGGAATTTACACAAGGTGCATCTACTTAGGCCCGACCATCCCCATTTCTGGTCATTTTCCCAATTTAAAAGCTTTTAATTAAGGGCGAGCTAGTGAGTGATTTTGGCTTTTAGTGGTATGTTGTGTTTCCACATAAAAGACCACAACCACTACCTCTCACATACGTAATGTAATTCCATTTTTGAAGAATAGCTCAGGTTAGCTATGTAATCATCAGATACAACATTCTTCAACCATGCTAGAATGTCACCACTTTCTAGATCTGGGAGAATAAGAGAGGATACAAGAAAATCAATATGACTACTACATTTAATAGCAAGATTCCCCTAAAGCCCCAATTCGATATTTGATCGCCATGCCTGGGACCCAATTTCATGAGGAAGGTCAGATTTTGCATTCCCTATAACAAAATACTATGATTGTGAAGGTGAATGAGCAATACTTTAGAGAGAAATTGTCCCGAGTGTCAATCCAAGGATCCTTGCTAATACAAACATTCTTACCATTTCTAACTTTCCAAGAAACCCAATTATTGATAAAAGGGAAATCCCTCACCAAATCTCTCCATTCTACTGAAGCATTTGGGATGGTCTTTGACAGGTCTCAGATCCATTCGATTATTGAACCCTCCCCCCTCCCCCCCCTAAATATTTATGTCGGGTGACCCTCCCCCACAACTTGTTATTATCTAGGCACCTCCATAAGCTCTCAACTACTAAAGATTGACGGAATAAAAGAAACCGTTTTATGCCCCAAACACCCAATAGTTTTGGATTTGCAACATAATTCCATTTGACTATGGGAATGCAAAATTTCTACCTCCCACCAAACCATAGGTAATGAACATAGACTACTAATTTTCTTTAGAACTCCAATCACAATTAAGGACAAATACTCGAAATGGCTTTTATAACTGATGTGACTTGAACCAAACGACCTCCTCTAGATAGTAATTTGTTTGCCCATATGTCTATTATTGCTTTAATTTTCTTAATTATCTAGATCCAGTCTGCTTTCCAATAGGCATTGGGCTTGAGACTAAAGCCAAGATACATATACCTTTCTCGAGAGATATGATCTTCAAAGAGAAAAAACGTGGAATGATTTAATGAAAGCATTTAGGAGATAGACCCAAGCAATCTCCGACTTCCTGAAATTGATTTGCATATCTGTTGTGAGCTCAAATCTATTCACAATTTCTTTAATAGTGGAAATATTATGTGTAGATCCAAACAAAAAAAAGAGAATATCATCTACAAAAAGTAAGTGGGCAACATGAGAGTTATATGATACCTTTATGCCTCTAAGGTCACCCTTCTCTGTAGCATCTTTTATTAATCTACTCATTGCGTTGGCAACCAACAAAAAAAGATAAAGGAAACCTTGTAACAATCCATGAGAAGCCTAGAAAAAAGAGAGAAATGACCATTAATTAAAATGGCAAAATTTACACTTCTTATACATTCTAAAATCTAATTGACCATCATTAATTTCATCTCATTCCCAATTTAAAGAGACAAAATGTGATAAATATCCAATCAACCCAATCGAAAAAATTGTTAAATGAAAACCAAAATAAAAATTAAAATAAATTTATACCAACATTAAAAACAATTAAAAAAAAAAACAACCTATTAAAGATGAAAAAATATGCAATATTGTAAAAATATGCAATGCTGTAATTTGCAACAGTATATTTTATTTTGCAAATATTTCTATAAGATAGGTGAAGTATTTATCCATTCTCTATTTTCAATGGTCTCCCTATTGGTGAGCGTTTCCTATAGAACAAAAATATATTAATCGTTGCTTCCAAAAGTCCCAATAGTTTCATGTCGAATGTTGGTGGAATAAAAATATTTTAGTCGCTGCTTCAAAAAGTCACAATAGAATTATTATGTTCGCGATAGAACCATTATGTGTTGCAGGGTGGGTTGGTGATATATGTTATTTTTTTAACATAAGGAAGTAAGCAAATCCCTTTCCTCCAAAATTGAGGGGAGAGACATGTGTGTAAACAATTCGTGCAGCCTGAGTTTGATGGGTTTCGTGTGTATACGAGGGCTTAGCGTGCATGCGGTTTCGAATTGAAAAATGATTGTGAGAGGCCGATCTGAAAGATTCTGCCGCCACAAATAAGTGGATGGTATCGAAATTATCAATAATAAAATATATTTTTATCATCTGGATATAGATTACTTTGGTGGCTGTTTAGCTACAAAATATTTGAAATTTAAAATAAAGTTAATGGAAAAATTCGATTAAGTAATTGAATTTGAAATTAAAATAATAAATAATATTTATATATATAACAGTGAAAATTATATATATATATATATATAATAATGATATTATGTTTTCTTTAAATAATCTTCTTATTTTCACTTTTATGTATCATATCATTAGAAAACAATTAATGAAAGACTTGACTAAACGACTTTGAAATTAAGATGATGAATAACATTTTTATGTTTAGAAATAAACGATAGCTTTTTAATGGAGAAAATGAAGTTAATGGGAAGAAAACATTTGATTGGACTAAACCATTTGGAATTTGTATTTATTTGAAAATTAAAAAATTAAAAAATAAAGAATGTGAAAAGAATTTGGAGTTGATATTCAGTAATTTATTATTTCTTTAATTTTAAATAATATTTAAATTTAATTTATTTTGAGAGTATTAAAAAGGGTTAGGAGTTTTCACAATTATAATGGAAGTAACATTGTTATTTATTATACTTATAACACATATTTCATTAAATTTGGAAGTATTCTATTACAAGGCTTTCAATAACATTCATTTTTTTTTTGTAAATTGCCATATTAACTTGATTCAACATTAAAATAATTTGCAAGTAATTTCTAACCAATTAGAGATCATGAATAGGTCAAACACGGGGTTGTTATGTATAATAGTATCAATACAAAATAGGAGTGTGAAATCAAACTCTTAGGAGAAATTGATATAAGTTAAATTATATTAGTACGTCAAACATCCAATAAAGATATTATAGTTATGGATAACATGCTAGATTTATCGATGTTTAAATTTTATGTCTCGCAACCCTAACCCCCTTTCCCCCAACCTACAGGGGATTTGTTGATTGAATGATGGTGATGTGAGGATCTTATTGTAAATGACAAGGATAGGTGTCCCTTGCATTGCATTGAAACTAGTCTATTAAAACCTTAGTAAAATGTTCTTGTGCTCAATTTCCTATGGCCCCTTTGTGCCGTTCTGAAGCACTAATGATGGGGTCATCGTTCATCTTCATAGAATGCAAGCATCCACTATAAAAGTTATACATTGTTGATCTAGGTATTTCAAGAAGGTTAGGCACCATTGGTCTATCTCCACTCAAATCAAAGTACATCAAATGAGAGTTCTTAAATCGGTATTCAAGTCATTCCATTATGATGGACAATGTCACAAACTGAAGTAAACAAGAAACTTTAGTGTTGAATTGTTGTAAGTAGTGGAGGCAAGGGTTTTCAAATATTAACACAGTTAATAGTAGTGTGGCTATTGATCTCTCCTTGTAAACATCGTCAAAACCAATAATAGTTTCGATGTAAATTTAGTGTCAACCAATAGTATGGAAAACCATGATTGACTATTACTTTCACTAAGAAGAGAAAATGATAAGCATTTTTAATGGGGAAGAAATAAATGTGAAACATAACTCATGTATTTTAGATGAAATTTATATAAGTCCCCATGTTCTTTAATTATTAAGTACTTAGTGTATATACTTTTAAATTATCATTAAGACATTGATTTTGAATATTAAATGTGAATTAAACGGCATTCATCTATGACACTTGATTTTTCATGTAGCCCGAATAAACCACTTGAAGCTAATTATCAATTAATCCTAAATAGTTTTGTATAAGATATATCTTTACTTGCATTAATATCTTTATTTTAAAAATAGATTACATTTATAAACTTATATGAATACATATAACTAAATAAAATTCAATAAATAACTTCTGAGTTTTGTTGGATTCTATGAGATTATGTTAAGTACAAATAGTTTATTTAAGATTTGAAATTTACAAAATGTTAATATTGATGGTAAAAGCATGTCATATGGTGTAAAAAGTTTAAAGGCATCCATTTATGGCCCATCTCTTGAATTAGCTTAAATAGTCTACTTAATGCTCATGGTGAATTCATTAATCCATGTTTTATTAGAAAATTCATTTTCTTTACATGGTTTTTTATTCTAGAAATAACAATTTCACATTTATACATTCATATTAAACCACATGATAGTTAAATAAAAATCAATTAATGCTTTCTTGACTTATTGACTTATATGACATGATTACATATAGGAATAATTGATTTAACAATGCATACTTAGAAAGAGCTTTCAATTCAAAATAGAATAAACCAGTTAGAACTCATAAATAATTGGTTTTAAATTATTAATTTTCTAAAAATATATAGTTTTTACTTACATTGAGATCTTTATTTCAAAAATAAATTCCATTTATACATACACACATTCTAAATATAATTTAATACATACTTGTCTTGTTGGTTTCCATGAGATTATTTCAATTACAAATAATTTATTTAAGAATTGAAATTTACCAAATGTTAATAAAGGTGGGAAAATCAAATGCCATATGTTGCATAATGCTTAAATACATTTATTTATGACTCGTACCTTGAAATAACTTTAACAATCTACTTAACATTCATTACCAATTAATTATTCTATGTGTTGTTAGGAAAAACATTTCATATTACATGGAGTTTTATTTAAAAAAAGTGTCACATTTACACACTTAGATTAAACCTCATGATATGAAAATAAAAGCTGATAAATGGCTTTATATAAACCACTTAAAACTCATTATCAATTAATTGTAATTTGTTTTGTAATCTCTCTCTCTCTCTCTCTCTCTCTCTCTCTCCTCTCTCTCTCTCTAATCTATCTAGTCTATCTACTATCTATCATTATAATATATATAATATAGATATATATAGATATATATAATATATATATATATATAGAACACTCAACAATATTTAACTTACATTAAGAGTAACATAAAAAAATTGCATCACATTTGAAAACTCTATCAATGCAGATAGCCAAATAGAATTCTTCAAGTCATTTGGATTCCTGTGAATTATTTAAACCAGAAATAAACTATTTAAGAATTGAAAATGACAAAATGCTAATATGGATTGGAAAATCAATGCCTTATGGTGCAAAAAGTTTAAATACAACCATTTTTTACCCATCTCTTTAATGAGTCTAGATGGTCCACTTAACACATTGTTAATTAATTATTCCATGTTTTATTAAGAAGAGAATTTTGTTTTCCATAGAGTTTTGTTTCAAAACAATACAATATGAGATTAATACAGTCTTAATAGATTACATTATAGATAAATAAAAGTCAATAAATGGATTCCTTATTAAATTAAATGAGATGAGATGATTGCATATACAAATAGTTAATTCAAGAATATATGAAAAAAATATCGGTTAAAAATTGAATGCCCTACAATTTAACGAGTAGTATTCACTTATGAGTCATAACCCGTTAGCCTAAATAGTCCACTTAATACTTATTATCAAGAAATTAAAAGACTTATTTTTCAAAAAAATGCATCATAGTATATGGCTATTATAAATCACATTTATACACTCATATTAATGGACATAACTAAGTACAACTCAATAATATAATTATAGCTCAAGTGATATAATTTCAATTTATTTAAAAGACAAATTTACAAAAGCAAAATGACTTTAAATAATGAAATTAGATGCCTTATGGTTCAAAAAGTTCAATGACATAATTCATCCATGATAGTATCTAATCAAACCTTGATAATCCACTTATCAATAATTATCCTCATATATATGTTTTTTTAAGAAATGCAAAATTATTTACAATAAATTTTTATCTAAAAAATTGCATATCACATTTATGCACTCATATTAGTGCATTTTATATGTAAACAATGAATAACTAACTTTGTGCCTTGTTGATTTTCAATATGATATGATTGTAGTTACAACCATTAATTGATTTAAGCATATAAATTTATGAAAACTATCAATTGAGAAATCACATACCTTATGCTTCAAAAATATCGAATCATTTACCTATGACACATTTCTCATTAGCCTTAATAGTGAATAATGCACTGTGAATAGTGAAAAAAGCACATAGCATTTATCAAGTAAATTATTATGATTTCTTTAGTAAGAATAGCACTTATGTTTGCAAGGAGCTCTATTTCAAAACTTATATTTCACATTTATATATGATTATTGATACATATAATTAAACATAAGTCATTAAAAATAACATGCTTCGATGGTTCATATAAGATAATTTGAATGGCAAACAATTCATTTAAGAACACACACGCGCACACACACACACATCTTAGAAAAAAATAGATACAATAGTCATTGCAAAAAAATTTATAAATAATAAGAAATATACATATTAATATAATTGGTAATTCCCATATATTTCAAAAAATATAAAATCATACAAATTGATTCAACAAAAACTATGTCTAAAATGTATTGAAAATGTGGAATGTAATTTTCAACAAATTTATAAAAGAAATTATCTCCATGAACTACAATGAAGTACATGTTCTATTGAACATTCGAATGTACTCATGTTTTTGTTTGATACGATGAAGTGTCTTAAGAAAGGGGAATAAAACTTGCATAAGCCACATATCTTGCTCTTTTCCTGTATATGATTTTATCAAGATGTGGTTTGATCGATATCCCATGAATTGAGAAGTATGCTTTTCTGTATCTATTAGAAATACATTTGATTCTTCATAATTATCTCCATATTTGGATCACACATCAATCAACTTTTTCTCATAAAATTGTCTTGTTTTCCCTGCTTCCAATTTTGTTTGCAAATGACAATGAGATATATCCCATGCAAATTTAAAGTCCTCTATATCAATATTTAATTTTTCAAGTACTTTTTGGATGTACTTGTGAGTGACATTTAATGTCCATATTGCGACATCATAATTTCTTAAGCAATATTTTAATACTTCTGAATGAAAAGGCCTTAAAAAATAGGACCTATCACCAAACTACCAATCTGGTTCTCTTTGAATATAAAAATCTTGTTCATATTTGGTGTATGATTGGAAGAATACTCCTTCCATTTCAAATATCAACAACATCTTTTGACTTGTAGTAATTCCCATTTGCATTTGCAATGCAACCACATGTATGATATTAACATATCTCCACTTCAACACTTCATTGGTTAAGGACATAAAAACCTATCATTTTAAAAATAATGTTAATATTTATTATGAACAATTTCCATTTGTATGCAAAGGTAATTTTACAATGAGTTCAAAGTATCACAAAATACAAATACAATTGCCCCATTAAAATGAACAAAGAAATAATATGTTTACTTTATACATACAATCTAATACCTTTTTTTTTTGTAAGCTAAGGAGGGACCGTTCTTTTATATTACTTCGAATTGAAACCATTACATTTCCATGGTGGCCTCAACCCACCCCGAAGGGAAACCGGGTCTGCTGGCCACCTTAAGTTTTTGACAGCCATCCAAAACCCAAAAATCCTAATTCTTCTTGTCCATGCTATGTATACTAAACATTTATAAAGATTACTACTATTCCTATTTTGCATTATATATTCAAACTAGATGCTGCAACTATCCTTTAATCCTTTACAAAAACTATAGATAGCACACCCATGTCCTCAGATGTTGCCCCACGTGGTTTCCTTCTATCCATCTTCTTCCTTTATACCCATGTTAATCTTCTCTATTTGCTGCTGAATCTCATCCAGTTTTTTGTCCTGCATCATCATGGTGATCTGTATGTTTTTCAATTCTCTCCTCAGATTAGGAATTCCTTGGGATAATTCTGCCATCTCTATGGCCACTTACTCCATGGCCTTTGCCAACAGCCTTTTCATCACCCAGTATACATGCAGGGCCTGTTTGTACAGTGTCATGCATCCTCTTGTATTTCCTGGATCAAGGTGCAGGTATTCCCAATCTTCCATTTCTGATCTTGATTGGGCCTGGCCTGCTTCTTCCCCCAAGTGTTGTATTATTCTTCTGATGTCCTTGTTAGTGTTTTCCCAGTAGGCTTGCTCTGCGTACTGAATCTTTTTCTCCAAAGTTTTCCTGTATTTTCTGGCTGGTGATGGTTCTCGCTTCTCTCGTTTCCCTGTTGGTCGCCCTCTTCCTCTACTGTATCGCCCTCGTCCCCGGCCTGCTCTTCCTATGTTCCTGTAGTTTCCTCCGCGTCCCCGACCTTTCATGCCTAAAGTGCTCCCTAATTCTCCTTCTTCCTCGTGCCCCGCGCTTCTCCTTTCTCTGTGCTCCCTTTCTTCTTGAGGTTTATCCTTTGCTAAGCCCCTGACCTCCCTAGCCCTCTTTCTTGATTGCTCGATTCCGTCTTGGTCTGAATCGAACATCTCCACGTCATCCTCAGAATCAACCTGAGCTGTCTGATATTGTTCTTCGTCTTCTCCATCCGCGATTTCCTTCCCTTTTTTCCCCAGGCTGCTTCGACCTCTAATCTCTTCTTCCGCCTCATCTCTCATTCTCCTCCTTGTTGCCATTTGATTTATCCTTCCAACTCTATCTATTGTTCCTCTCCGCCCCCTCTGCCCTTCTGTGACTCTTCCTAGTTCTTTCACCACCCTATCCCTTCGCACACTTGCTGCTATTTCGTTTATTGATTTCCTGGCTTTGTTTTGCCTTCCTCCTTTATTATGTTTCCCCTGCCGCTTCTCCTCATTACTCTTCCCTCGAGCCTCCTGCCACCTGCCGCATTCATGATCGCCCACCTCTCTTCGTCCTTCTTCTACACCATCGTACCTCCGTCCAGTCTCGTCCGCATTACCTCCATCACCTTCTTTCTTCATTGCTTCCTCACCGTCCCTCCTCGAAATGATGTCCCTTCTGCTAATTTCCCTATCCACCTTCATCATTGCCCACTCCACTTTTGCCTTGTCATCCTCCCGGTCCTTACTTGTACTCATTACCCTAATCGCCATCGTTCTCACCCCGATCGGGGGTCTCTGTGTGTCTTTTTGATTGTATTGTGGATTCATTATGGTCTTGATTGATTATGGTAGTGAATTCCTCCCACCCTGGTTTGTTCCTTATTGTTCAGCTACTATCGATCTTTTCCCCCTGTTCTTTAAATCCCCTGTTAGCTAGATAATCTGCAACCTTATTTCCTTTTCTCCTAACATGACTAAAGATCTTGTATACTATTCTCCTTAGAATTTCGGCTAGGTCCTGAAAAATCCCTGCCGTCCTCCACCTTCTGGCTACTTGCTCCCAGTCTTTCCCGTTATTGAGTTTTCGTAGCATTTCCACTACTATCTGTGAGTCACCCTCTATTTCCAGATTCGTGTACCCATTTCTTACTGCTATCCTTAGTCCTTGATAAACAACCCATAATTCTGCTTCATTATTTGTCATTTCGCCTCCCCCTTCCGTGTACACCCATCTTGTTCGGTTCTTGCTGTCTCTAAATATTCCCCCAAAGCCAGCAGGCCCTGGGTTTCCATTAGAGGCCCCATCAAAATTCAATTTAATGAAATTTGGTCTTGGATACCTGAACTGTTTTGGACTCTGATTCTGGGCTTGTTGCTTTCTTTCTTTTTTCGGGTACACCATGCCATAATCCATATTTAGTTTCATTGAGATTCTTCCTTCTTCAGGGTTCGCATTCCAATCGTCCTCCTCCCAGGTCTCTGTCAGAACGGTCTCTCTGATTGCATTTTGAATTCCTTTCCATATCTTTTCCGAAGTATTAATCTTATCCAGGAATATCCTACGGTTTCTTTCCTTCCAAAGATGCCATATCACAAAGCCTATAGCTAAATTCCAGGTTCTCCTTACGGCCTTACATGAAAATTGTCCCTTACCCCATTGAAATATAGTCTTTTTGATGTCGCTAGGATCTCTCTTTGATTTTCCGAAGAGACTTCTGATCTCTCCCCAATGATGTTGAGCGAATGAGCAGGAGTTCAAAATGTGTTCCTGGTTTTCTATCCCCATTTTACAGAGGCTACATCTCGGGGGTCCCAAAAATCCTCCTCTCTGAATCTTGTCCCACGTTAGGATCTTTTCTTTTCCAACTAGCCAGACAAATATAGCTATCTTTGGCCACCACTTACTATTCCAAATTTCTTCCCATTCTATTGCTTCTTCCTCCCTCTCCTGATGGGTTGTTAAATAGTATGCTTCCTTAACTGTAAAGGCCCCTGTTGTAGATTTTCCCCATCTAAGATATTGTTATGAAACCAGCTCAAGAAAAGATAGAAAAGATAGATCAACGCCTTAGAATTCAGCCTCTTCGAGGGGGAAACCTCCTTTACATTACATA
>APFE030400200.1:0-25608 GCA_000404065.3 Pinus taeda | reverse complement strand
GACTAAATAAGTCTTTAATGTGTGCTAGATTAACAACATTGCAATGTAAAATAAAATCTAACATGTGTTAGATTTCCTTTTAGCACAAACTCGAGCACATAGAAACATTGTAGAGTGAGAAATCTAGCAAGTGATAGATTTATGTCTAGCACAAATACAAGCACGTTGTCAACAACAACATTGTAGAGTATAAGAAATCTAGCTTGTGTTAAATTTTCTTCCAACACAAACACAAGCACATTTAAATTTGAAAGAATTTTAACACATGCTATATTTCCTTCTGGCACAAACACAAGAACTAAATAAGACTAATGTGTGCTAGATTAACAACATTGCAATGTAACAAAAAATCTAACATGTGTTAGACTTCCTTTTAGCACAAACTCAAGCACATATAAACATTATAGAGTGAGAAATATAGCAAGTGCTAGATTTATGTCTACCAGAAGTAAAAGCACGTTGCCAGCAACAACCTTGTAGAGTATAAGAAATCTCGCTTGTGCTGAATTTTCTTCCAACACAAACACAAGCAAATTTAAACTTGAAAGAAATATAAGACATATTATATTTCCTTCTAGCACAAACACAAGAACATTACAAAATTTTAGGACTAAATAAGTATAATGTGTTCTATATTAACAACATTGCAATGTATAAGAAAATATAACATGTATTAGATTTCCTTTTAGCGCAAGCTCAAGCACATAGAAACATTCTAGAGTGCGAAATCTAGCAACTGCTAGATTTATGTCTAACACAAATGCAAGCACAATCCCAAGAGCAACATTGTAGAGTGAGAAATCTAAAATGTGCTACATTTATGTCTACCACAAATACAAGCATGTTGCTAACAACAACGTTGTAGAGTATAAGAATTCTGGATTGTGTTAAATTTTCTCCCAACACAAACCCAAGCACAATTTAATTTGAAAGAAATCTAACACATGTTATATTTCCTTGGAGCACAAACACAAGCACATAACAACATTGTAGGACTAAATAAGTCTAATGTGTGTTATATTAACAACGTTGCAATGTAAAAGAAAATCTAACCTCTGTTAGATTTCTTTTTAGCACAAACTTGAGCACATAGAAACATTGTAGAGTGAGAAATCTAGCATGTGCTAGATATATGTCTACCACAAATAAAAGAACATTGCCGACAACAACATTGTAGAGTATAAGAAATCTAGCTTGTGTTAAATTTTCTTCCAACACAAACACAAGCACATTTAAATTTGAAAGAAATCTAACACAATGCTATATTTCCTTCTAGCACAAACACAAGAACATAACAACATTTTAAGGACTAAATAAGTCTAATGTGTGCTAGATTAACACCATTGCAATGTAAAAGAAAATTCTAACATGTGTTAGATTTACTTTTTAGTGCAAGCTCAAGAATACATAGAAACGTTGTAGTGTGAGAAATCTAGCAAGTGCTAGATTTATGTCTACCACATATACAAGCATGTTGCCAACAACAACATTGTAGAGTATAAGAAATATGGCTTGTGATAAATTTTCTTCAAACACAAAAATAAGCAAAATAAAATTTGAAAGAAATATAACACATGTTATATTTCCTTCTAGCACATACACAAGAACATAACAACATTTTAGGACTAAATAAGTCTAATATGTGCTAGATTACCAACATTGCAATGTAAAAGAAAATCTAACATGTGTTAAATTTCCTTTTAGTGCAAACTCAAGCACATAGAACATTGTAGAGTGAGAAATCTAGCAACTGCTAGATTTATGTCTACCACAAATACAAGCACGTTGCCAACAACAACATTGTAGAGTATAAGAAATGCAGCTTGTGTTAAATTTTCTTCCAACACAAACACAAGCAAAATTAAATTTGATAGAAATATAAACACAAGAAAATAACAACATTTTAGGAATAAGTGTAATGTTTGTTAGATTAACAACATTGCAATGTAAAAGAAATTCTAACATGTGTTAGATTTCCTTTTAGCGAACTCAAAAACATAGAAACATTCTAGAGGAGTAGAAATCAGCAAATACTAGTTTTATGTCTACCACAATACAAGCACGCCACAAAAAAATAGTAGAGATAAGAAATCAACTGTTATCTCCAACACAAAGAAAGCATATTAAAATTGAAAGAAATCTAACACATGCTACATTTCCTTCTAGCACAAACACAAGAACATAACAACATTTTAGGACTAAATAAGTATAATGTGTGCTACTTTAACAACATTGCAATGTAAAATAAAATCTAACATGTGTTAGATTTCCTTTTAGCGCAAACTCAAGCACATACATACATTGTAGTGTGAGAAGTCTATCAAGTGTTATATTTATGTCTACCAAAAATACAAGCACGTTGCACACAATAACATTGTAGGGTTTAAGAATTCTAGACTGTGATAAATTTTCTTCCAACACAAACACAAACACATTTTAATTTGAAAGAAATTTAACACATGTTATATTTCCTTTGAGCTCAAACAGAGGAACATAACAAAATTGTAGGACTAAATAAGTTTAATGTGTGATATATTAACAACATTGCAATTTAAAATAAAATCAACATGTGTTAGATTTACTTTTAGTACATACTCAAGAACATACAAACATTGTAGAGTGAGAAATCTAGCAAGTGCTAGATTTATGTCTACCACAAATACAAGTACGTTGCCAACAACAACATTGTAGAGTATAAGAAATGCAGCTTGTGTTAAATTTTCTTCCAACACAAAACACAAGCACATTTAAATATGAAAGAAATATAACACCTGCTATATTTCCTTCTAGCACAAACACAAGAACATAACAACATTTTAGGACTAAATAATTTTAATTTGCACTAGATTAACAACATTGCAGTGTAAAAAAAATTATAACATGTGTTAGATTTACTTTTAGTACATACTCAAGAACATACAAACATTGTAGAGTGAGAAATCTAGCAAGTGCTAGATTTATGTCTACCACAAATACAAGTACGTTGCCAACAACAACATTGTAGAGTATAAGAAATGCAGCTTGTGTTAAATTTTCTTCCAACACAAACACAAGAAAAATTCAACTTGAAAGAAATATAATACATGTTATATTTCCTTCTAGCACAAACACAAGAACATAAGAACATTTTAGGACTAAAAAAGTCTAATGTGTGCTAGTTTAACAACATTGCAATGTAAAATAAAATCTAACATGTGTTAGATTTCCTTTTAGTGCAAACTCAAGCACAAGAAACATTCAATAGTAAGAAATCTAGCAACTTCTAGATTGATGTCTACCACAAATACAAGCACGTTGCCAACAACAACATTGTACAGTGTAAGAATTCTCGACTGTGTTAAATTTTCTTCCAACACAAACACAAGCACATTTTAATTTGAAAGAAATCTAATACATGTTATATTTCCTTCTAGCACAAACACAAGAACTTAACAATTTTGTACAACTAAAGAAGTCTAATGTGTGCTAGATTAACAACACTGCAATGTAAAAGAAAATCTAACATGTGTTAGATTTCCATTTAGCGCAAAGTCAAGCACATAGAAACGTTGTAGATTGGGAATTCTAGCAAGTGCTAGATTTATGTCTAACACAAATACAACACGTTGCCAACAACAACATTGTAGAGTATAATAAATCTAACTTGTGTTAAATCTTCTTCAAACACAAAACCAAGCACATTAGAATTTGAAAGAAATGCAACACATGCTGTATTTCCTTCTAGCACAAACACAATAACATAACAACATTTTAGGACTAAATAAGTTTAATGTGTGCTAGTTTAACAACATTGCAATGTAAAATAAAATCTGACATGTGTTAGACTTCATTTTAGCACAAACTGTGCACATAGAAACATTGTAGAGTGAGAAATCTAGCAAGTGCTAGATTTATGTCTACCACAAATATAAGCACGTTGTCAACAACAACATTGTAGAGTATATGAAATCTAGCTTGTGTCTAATTTTCTTCCAACACAAACACAAGCACATTTTCATTTGAAATAATCTAACTCATATTATATTTCCTTCTAGCACAAACACAATAATGTAACAAAATATTAGGACTAAATAAGTCTAATGTGTGCTAGATTAAAAACATTACGATGTAAAAGACAATCTAACATGTGTTAGATTTCCTTTTCGCACAAACCTGAGCACAGAGAAGCATTGTAAAGTGAGAAATTTAACAAGTGCTAGATTTGTATACCACAAATACAAGCACGTTGCCAATAACAACATTGTATAGTATAAGAATACTAGATTGTGTTAAATTTTCCTCCAACACAAACACAAGCACAATTTAATTTGAAAGAAATCTAACACATGCTATATTTCCTTCTAGCACAAACACAAGAAACATAACAACATTTAGGACTAAAAAAGTCTAATGTGTGCAGTTTAACAACATTGCAATGTAAAGTAAATCTAACAGGTGTTAGATTCCTTTTGGTGCAAAATCGAGCACATAAAACTTGTAGATTAAGAAATCTAGCAAGGCTAGATTATGTCAACCACAAATACAAGCATGTTACGAACAACAACATTGTAGAGTATAAGAATATTAGCTTGTGTTAAATTTTCTTCCAACACAAACACAAGCACATTTAAATTTGAAAGAATTCTACACATGCTATATTTTCTTCTAGCACAAACACAAGAACATAACAACATTTTAGGACTAAATAAGTCTAATTTGTGCTAGTTTAACAACATTGCAATGTATAATAAAATCTAACATGTGTTAGATTTCCTTTTAGTGCAAACTCGAGCACATAGAAACATTGTAGAGTGAGAAATCTAGCAAGTGCTAGATTTATATCTACCACAAATATAAGCATGTTGCCAACAACAACATTGTAGAGTATAAGAAATCTAGGTTGTGTTAAATTTTCTTCCAACACAAACACAAACATATTTTAATTTGAAAGAATCTAACACATGCTATATTTCCTTTTAGCACAAACACAATAACGTAACAACGTTTTAGGACTAAATAAGTCTAATGTGTGCTAGATTAACAACATTGCAATGTAAAATAAAACAACATGTGTTAGATTTCCGTTTAGCACAAACTTGAGTAGATAGAAACATTGTAGAGTGAGAAATCTAACACATGCTATATTTCTTTCTACCAAAATTACAAGCATGTTGCCAATAACAACACAGTATAGTATAAGAATACTAGATATAATTTAATTTGAAAGAAATCTAACGCATGTTATATTACCTTCAAGCACAAACACAAGAACATAATAACATTGCAGGACTAAATAAGTCTGTCGTAAGTTAGATTAACAACATTGCAATGTAAAATGATATCTAACATGTGTTAGATTTCGTTTGAGTGCAAACCCGAGCACATAGAAACATTGTAGAGTGAGAAATCTAGCAAGTGCTAGATTTATGTCTACCACAAATACAAGCATGTTACGAACAACAACATTGTAGAGTATAAGAATATTAGCTTGTGTTAAATTTTCTTCCAACACAAACACAAGCACATTTAAATTTGAAAGAATTCTAACAAACGATAAATTTCCTTCTAGCACAAACACAAGAACATAACAACATTGTAGGACTAAATAAGTCTATAATGTGTGCTAGATTAACAACATTGCAATGTAAAATAAAATCTAACATGTGTTAGATTTCCTTTTAGCACAAACTCGAGCACATAGAAACATTGTAGAGTGAGAAATCTAGCAAGTGATAGATTTATGTCTAGCACAAATACAAGCACGTTGTCAACAACAACATTGTAGAGTATAAGAAATCTAGCTTGTGTTAAATTTTCTTCCAACACAAACACAAGCACATTTAAATTTGAAAGAATTTTAACACATGCTATATTTCCTTCTGGCACAAACACAAGAACTAAATAAGACTAATGTGTGCTAGATTAACAACATTGCAATGTAACAAAAAATCTAACATGTGTTAGACTTCCTTTTAGCACAAACTCAAGCACATATAAACATTATAGAGTGAGAAATATAGCAAGTGCTAGATTTATGTCTACCAGAAGTAAAAGCACGTTGCCAGCAACAACCTTGTAGAGTATAAGAAATCTCGCTTGTGCTGAATTTTCTTCCAACACAAACACAAGCAAATTTAAACTTGAAAGAAATATAAGACATATTATATTTCCTTCTAGCACAAACACAAGAACATTACAAAATTTTAGGACTAAATAAGTATAATGTGTTCTATATTAACAACATTGCAATGTATAAGAAAATATAACATGTATTAGATTTCCTTTTAGCGCAAGCTCAAGCACATAGAAACATTCTAGAGTGCGAAATCTAGCAACTGCTAGATTTATGTCTAACACAAATGCAAGCACATTGCCAAGAACAACATTGTAGAGTGAGAAATCTAAAATGTGCTACAATTATGTCTACCACAAATACAAGAATGTTGCTAACAACAACGTTGTAGAGTATAAGAATTCTGGATTGTGTTAAATTTTCTCCCAACACAAACCCAAGCACAATTTAATTTGAAAGATATCTAACACATGTTATATTTCCTTGAAGCACAAACACAAGAACATAACAACATTGTAGGACTAAATAAGTCTAATGTGTGTTATATTAACAATGTTGCAATGTAAAAGAAAATCTAACATGTGTTAGATTTCCTTTTAGCGCAAATTCGAGCACATAGAAACATTGTAGAGTGAGAAATATAGCAAGTGCTGGATTTATGTATACCAAAAATACAAGAACAATGCCAACAACAACATTGTAGAGTATAAGAATTCTAGATTTTGTTAAATTTTCTTCCATCACAAACACAAGCACATTTTAATTTGAAAGAAATTTAACACACGTTATATTTCCTTTGAGCAAAAACACAAGAACATAACAACATTGTAGGGCTAAATAGGTCTACTGTGTGCTAGATTAACAACATTGCAATGTAAAATAAAATCTTACATGTGTTAGATTTCCTTTTAGCGCAAACTCAAGCAAATAGAAACATTGTAGAGTGAGAAATCTAGCAAGTGCTAGATTTATGTCTACCAGAAATACAAGCACGTTGCCAACAACAACATTGTAGAATATAAGAAATCTAGCTTGTGTTAAATTTTCATCTAACATAAACACAAACACATTTAAATTTTAAAGAAATCTAACACATGCTATATTTCCTTCTAGCACAAACAAAAGAACATAACAACATTTTAGGACTAAATAAGTCTAATGTGAGATAGATTAACAACATTGCAATGTAAGAGAAAATCTAGCATGTGTTAGATTTCCTTTTAGTGCAAACTCAAGAACATAGAATCATTGTAGAGTGAGAAATCTAAAAATTTCTTGATTTATGTCTAGCACAAATACAAGCACATTACCAACAACAACATTGTAGAGTATAAGAATTCTAGATTGTGTTAAATTTTTTTCCAACACAAACATAGGCACATTTTAATTTGAAAGAAATCTAACATATGTTATATTTCCTTCAAGCACAAACAAAAGAACATAACAACATTGTAGGACTAAATAAGTATAATATGTGCTAGATTAACAACATTTCAATGTAAAATAAAACCTAACATGGGTTAGATTTCCTTTTAGCACAAACTTGAGCACATAGAAACATTGTAGACTGAGAAATCTAACAAGTGCGAGATTTATGTCTACCACAAATACATGCACGTTGCCAACAACAACATTGTAGAGTATAAGAAATCTAGCTTGTGTTAAATTTTCCTCCAACACAAACATAAGCATATTTAAATTTGAAAGAAATCTAACACATGTTATATTTCCTTCTAGCACAAACACAAGAACATAACAACATTTTAGGACTAAATAAGTCTAATGTGTGCTAGATTAACAACATTACAATGTAAAAGAAAATCTAACGTGTTAGATTTCCTTTTAGCGCAAACTCGAGCACATACATACATTGTAGAGTGAGAAGTCTATCAAGTGTTAGATTTATGTCTACCAAAAATACAAGCACGTTGCACACAACAACATTGTAGGGTTTAAGAATTCTAGACTGTGATAAAGTTTCTTCCAACACAAACACAAACACATTTTAATTTGAAAGAAATTTAATACGTTATATTTCCTTTGAGCTCAAATAGAGGAACATAACAACATTGTAGGACTAAATAAGTTTAATGTGTGATATATTAACAACATTGCAATTTAAAATAAAATCTAACATGTGTTAGATTTCCTTTTAGCGCAAACTCGAGGACATAGAAACATTCAAGAGTGAGAAATCTAGCAATTGCTAGATTTATGTCTACCACAAATACAAGCATGTTGCCAACAACAACATTGTGGAGTATAAGAAATATAGCTTGTGTTAAATTTTCTTCCAACACAAACACAAGCACATTTAAATATGAAAGAAATCTAACACCTGCTATATTTCCTTCTAGCACAAATACAAGAACATAACAACATTTTAGGACTAAATAATTTTAATGTGTGCTAGATTAACAACATTGCAATGTAAAAGAAATTCTAACATGCGTTAGATTTACTTTTAGCACAAACTCAAGAACATAGACACATTGTAGAGTGAGAAATCTAGGAAGTGCTAGATTTACGTCTACCACAAATACAAGTACGTTGCCAACAACAACATTGTAGAGTATAATAAATCAAACTTGTGTTAAATCTTCTTCAAACACAAAACCAAGCACATTAAAATTTGAAAGAAATGCAACACATGCTGTATTTCCTTCTAGCACAAACACAAGAACATAACAACATTTTAGGACTAAATAAGTCTAATGTGTGCTAATCTAACAACATTGCAATGTAAAATAAAATCTAACATGTGATAGACTTCATTTTAGCGCAAACTCGTGTACATAGAAACATTGTAGAGTGAGAAATCTAGCAAGTGCTAGATTTATGTCTACCACAAATATAAGCACGTTGTCAACAACAACATTGTAGAGTATATGAAATCTAGCTTGTGTCAAATTTTCTTCCAACACAAACACAAGCACATTTTTAATTTGAAATAACTAAACTCATGATAATATTTCCTTCTAGCACAAACACAAATAATGTAACAAATATTAGCAACTCAATAAAGTCCTAATGTGTGCTAGATTAAGAACTTAAGATGTAAAAGACAATCAAACATGTGTTAGATTTCCTTTTAGCACAAACCTGAGCACAGAGAAGCATTGTAGAGTGAGAAATTTAACAAGTGCTAGATTTGTATACCACAAATACAAGCACGTTGCCAATAACAACATTGTATAGTATAAGAATACTAGATTGTGTTAAATTTTCTTTCCAACCACAAACACAAGCACCAATTTAATTTGGAAAGGAAATCTAACACATGCTATATTTCCTTCTAGCACAAACACAAGAACATAACAACATTTAGGACTAAATAAGTCTAATGTGTGCTAGTTTAACAACATTGCAATGTAAAATAAAATCTAACATGTGTTAGATTTCCCTTTAGTGCAAACTCGAGCACATAGAAACATTGTAGAGTTAGAAATCTAGCAAGTGATAGATTTATGTCTACCACAAATATAAGCATGTTGTCAACAATAACATTGTAGAGTATAAGAAATCTAGCTTGTGTTAAATTTTCTTCCAACACAAACACAAGCACACTTTAATTTGAAAGAATCTAACACATGCTATATTTCCTTCTAGCACAAACACAAGAACATAACAACATTTTAGGACTAAATAAGTCTAATGTGTGCTAGTTTAACAACATTGCAATGTAAAATAAAATCTAACATGTGTTAGATTTCCTTTTAGTGCAAACTCGAGCACATAGAAACATTGTAGAGTGAGAAAATCTAGCAAGTGCTAGATTTATGTCTACCACAAATATAAGCATGTTGCCAACAACAACATTGTAGAGTATAAGAAATCTAGCTTGTGTTAAATTTTCTTCCAACACAAACACAAACACATTTTAATTTGAAAGAATCTAACACATGCTATATTTCCTTTTAGCACAAACACAATAATGTAACAACATTTTAGGACTAAATAAGTCTAATGTGTGCTAGATTAACAACATTGGAATGTAAAATAAATCTAACATGTGTTAGATTTCCTTTTAGCACAAACTTGAGTAGATAGAAACATTGTAGTGTGAGAAATCTAACACATGCTATATTTCTTTCTTCCACAAATACAAGCACGTTTCCAATAACAACACAGTATAGTATAAGAATACTAGATATAATTTAATTTGAAAGAAATCTAACACATGTTATATTACCTTCAAGCAAAAACACAAGAACATAATAACATTGCAGGACTAAATAAGTCTGTCGTAAGTTAGATTAACAACATTGCAATGTAAAATGATATCTAACATGTGTTAGGTTTCATTTGAGTGCAAACGCGAGCACATAGAAACATTGTAGAGTGAGAATTCTAGTAAGTGCTAGATTTATGTCTACCACAAATACAAGCATGTTACCAACAACAACATTGTAGAGTATAAGAATTCTAGCTTGTGTTAAATTTTCTTCCAACAAAAACACAAGCAAATTTAAATTTGAAAGAATTCTAACAAATGCTAAATTTCCTTCAAGCACAAACACAAGAACATAACAACATTGTAGGACTAAATAAGTCTATAATGTGTGCTAGATTAACAACATTGCAATGTAAAATAAATTCTAACATGTATTAGATTTCCTTTTAGCACAAACTCGAGCACATAGAAACATTGTAGAGTGAGAAATCTAGCAAGTGCTAGATTTATGTCCAGCACAAATACAAGCACGTTGTCAACAACAGCATTGTAAGAGTATAAGAAAATCTAGCTTGTGTTAAATTTTCTTCCAACACAAACACAAGCACATTTAAATTTGAAAGAATTCTAACACATGCTATATTTCCTTCTAGCACAAACACAAGAGCATAACAACATATTAGGACTAAATAAGCCTAATGTGTGCTAGATTAACAACATTGCAATGTAAAAGAAAATCTAACATGTGTTAGATTTCCTTTTAGCACAAACTCAAGCACATAGAAACATTGTAGAGTGAGAATTATAGCAAGTGCTAGATTTATGTTTACCACAAATAAAAGCACGTTTCCAACAACAACCTTGTAGAGTATAAGAAATCTCGCTTGTGTTGAATTTTCTTCCAACACAAACACAAGCACATTTAAATTTGAAAGAATTCTAACACATGCTATATTTCCTTCTAGCACAAACACAAGAGCATAACAACATATTAGGACTAAATAAGCCTAATGTGTGCTAGATTAACAACATTGCAATGTAAAAGAAAATCTAACATGTGTTAGATTTCCTTTTAGCGCAAAATCAAGCACGTAGAAACATTCTAGAGTGAGAAATCTAGCAACTGCTAGATTTATGTCTAACACAAATGCAAGCACATTGCCAACAACAACATTGTAGAGCAAGAAATCTAGCATGTGCTACATTTATGTCTACCACAAATACAAGCACATTTCCAACAACGACATTGTAGAGAGAGAAATCTAACATGTGCTACATTTATGTCTACCATTGTGTTAAATTTTCTTCCAACACAAACCCAAGCACAATTTAATTTTAAAGAAATCTCACACATATTATATTTCCTTCAAGCACAAACACAAGAACATAACAACATTGTAGGACTAAATAAGTCTAATGTGTTCTATATTAACAACGTTGCAATGTAAAACAAAATCTAACATGTGTTAGATTTCCTTTTAGCACAAATTCGAGCACATAGAAACATTGTAGAGTGAGAAATATAGCAAGTGCTACATTTATATATACCACAAATACAAGCACGTTGCCAACAACAACATTGTAGAGTATAAGACTTCTATATTTTGTTAAATTTTCTTCCATCACAAACACAAACACATTTTAATTTGAAAGAAATTTGACACATGTTATATTTCCTTCGAGCACAAACACAAGAACATAACAACATTGTAGGGCTAAATATGTCTATTGTGTGCTAGATTAACAACAATGCAATGTAAAATAAAATCTAACATGTGTTAAATTTCCTTTTAGCGCAAACTCGAGCAAATAGAAAAATTGTAGAGTGAGAAA
Organism: Pinus taeda; assembly: GCA_000404065.3. Classification (NCBI taxonomy): domain Eukaryota; kingdom Viridiplantae; phylum Streptophyta; class Pinopsida; order Pinales; family Pinaceae; genus Pinus; species Pinus taeda. Next base: position 13,549 of record APFE030400200.1, on the reverse strand, counting down.
TCTAGCAAGTGCTAGATTTATGTCTACCACAAATACAAGCACGTTGCCAACAGCAACATTGTAGAGTATAAGAAATCTAGCTTGTGTTAAATTCTCATCTAACACAAACACAAGCACATTTAAATTTGAAAGAAATCTAACACATGCTATATTTCCTTCTAACACAAACACAAGAACATAACAACATTTTAGAACTAAATAAGTCTAATGTGTGATAGATTAACAACATTGCAATGTAAGAGAAAATCTAACATGTGTTACATTTCCTTTTAGTGCAAACTCAAGCACATAGAATCATTGTAGAGTGAGAAATCTAACAAGTGCTAGATTTATGTCTAGCGCAAATACAAGAACGTTTCCAACAACAACATTGAAGAGTATAAGAATTCTAGATTGTGTTAAATTTTCTTTCAATGTAAAATAAAATCTAACATGGGTTAGATTTCCTTTTAGTGCAAACTCGAGCACATAGAAACATCGTAGAGTGAGAAATCTAGCAAGTGCTAGATTTATGTCTACCACAAATACACGCACGTTGCTAACAATAACATTGTAGAGTATAAGAAATCTAGCTTGTGTTAAATTTTCTTCCAACACAAACAGAAGCATATTTAAATTTGAAAGAAATCTAACACATGCTATACTTCCTTCTAGCACAAACACAAGAACATAACAACATTTTAGGACTAAATAAGTCTAAAGTGTGCTAGATTAACAACATTACAATGTAAAATAAAATCTAACATGTGTTAGATTTCCTTTTAGCACAAACTCAAGCACATAGAAACATTGTAGAGTGAGAAATCTAACAAGTTGTGATGGATTTCTCACACAAAACAATCTCATACTCATCTCCATATCCCTCCACTTGCTCCTCCCCATCTAGGAGATGCATATACATGTTTATAAAACTCATTAAGTAAATTGTCTCTCTCACTCGTGTGAAATCCTGGGTTTTTGTTAGATTTCCCAAACTATGCAAATAGAACAGAGTCTAACATTATCATCAAGAAAAAAATTCCCTCTCTATGCTGACTAAATCTAGAGTTAAGATGGATCTAAAGGAAAAGCTTGCACCTTGAGAAATTTGATCCCTTTGTATGCTATCTAAATCTAGAGTTAAGATGAATCTAAAATGGTTCAATTATTAACAATTATAATTCTTTTTTATTTTATTTTATATTTATGTAATTTGACTAAATTAACAAGTTTAAATAGCATTACATAACCTTAGAACATCTCATTCACTTTGGGCTAAAGTCTCCCATGTAATCATTCATGTTGGACTAAAGTCTCTCCATGCAATTATTTAAATTTGTAGATATATATTTTTATTTTAATCAATAATATTTAATATAAAGTAGAAAACATAAACTTGGAAAAGCCCATAAATATTATATTAAATATCAAGTTAATTTACAATGAAATTTTAACCATTTTAAATTATTAATTTTATATTTTTATTTATAGAAAATTTTCAAAACAAAGGAATTTGACGTAATAATAATAAAAGTATTAAATATATGGTTACTTATAATTTTATTAAAATTGTTATATACCATAATACATGAAAAATGTCATATAATTTAAAAAATTGTAATTAATAATTTTAAAATTACTAATAAAAAAATATTAACATACCAAATTCTTTATTATTATTAAAATTTGTAGATATTTATTTTCATTTTAATGGATAATATTTAATATATAATGGAAAGTATAAATTTGGAAAGGGCTACCCATATTATAAATATTAAGTGCATTATAATGTAATTTGAACCATTTAAATTTATGATTTTATATTTTTAATTTAAAAATAAAATAAAATTAAAACATATAATTAATTAAATTTATGTTTTACATTTCTAATTAAAATAAATTCAAAACATAGAATTAATTGAAAACATATTTTTTTTAAATAATATGTAATCTTATTCTCAAATATAATAAGCAATATAAAATTGATTAGTTTGATAATTCTACAATTGGGGAAAATGGTTACAATTGTATATTTTCTCCTAACTCTTCACAAAATGAATAACCTAGTGTGAACGCAAATCAAGATCAATTAGTATATAAAAACTTAAAATAAATTTAAAGAATAATTAAATTTTCGTTAACATTTTAGGAAATATAAGAAATTTCTCATTTTCAGATATTATTGAATTTGACCCATGTTACTATTTTTGGAGAAAAAATTCTTTAACGACGTAAGGTCATGGAAATCAAATGAGCAAAGGAAATGTAAAGACAAATGATGTTTATACTGGTGATATTCACAAAAGAAAGAGGATTGAAAGGGGTGCAACCTTAGAGGAAACAATAACCCAAGAATAACTATAAAGAGAATGAATGTTCAACAAAAAAACAAAGACTAAATATGCCATCATTTCCTTTGCATCATCAATTTCAGAAACTTAAATCCTCAATGCATCAATTTCAGAAAAATAACTTTTCTTAAACACTTCGTATCATGTTTTAGTTAAGAAGATTTCCATTTTCACAAGTAATTTTGGACATCCAAGACTTCATATCCATACTTAAGAGTTTTCACATTCCATGCTCATGAACAAGTTAGTTAAGAAGATTTCCATTCTCACAAGTAATTTAGACATCCTAAGACTTCCTATCCATACTTCAGAGTTTTCATATTCCATGCTCATGAACAAGTTACATCTCTTCACTAACTGACCAATTTTTTTTAATGAAAAGTACCTTGTTGAATGCCTCAATGCATCGAATTCCCACTATTAAACAAAGGGTATTCCTCTAAAGCGGAAACGAAAGCTATCCAGTTAAGAAGATTTCCATTCTCACAAGTAATTTAGACATCCTAAGACTTCTTATCCATACGTCAGAGTTTTCACATTCCATGCTCATGAACATGTTACATCTCTTCACTAACTAACCAATTTTTTTTAAAGAAAAATACCTCCTTGCATGCCTCAATGCATCGAAATCCCACTGTCAAACAGAGGGTATTCCTCTAAAGCGGAAACAGAATCTATCCTACCATATCAGGCTTTGGATAGAAAGCTAGGTAAAAGAGATGGATTTGGTTTGGGATAAGTCTCTCTATAAGGAAAAGAGGTCCTCTGCATGGAGCTGGTAGAAGGGGTTACCTAAAAATATATCATGAGTTATCTAGAAACCCCATGCGAAAACATCACATATGTTTTCTTATTGAAGGATGGGCTTCCTCTCATAACCCAATAATTCATTGTTGTCCTGTATCCCTTGCAGAGGCTCTATCTTTTGACCCTATTGTATTAAAGGCTCTTTCACCCATTGTTGACAATATCGGCGATATTCGAAAATATCGCGATATTTTTGGCAAAACGATATATCGCCAAGAACATATCACGATATTTCCAAAATATCGGCAAAATATCACGATATTTTGAAAATATCGGCTATGTTTAAAATTTTGAAAAAATTATTTTTTATGTTTGTTGATATTCCCTGATATTTTGCTGATATTTTCCCTGATATTGTTGATAAGATGTTTTCTGGACCCTTGCCGATATTTTTCTGATACCGATATTTTCAACACTGCTTTCACCTACCCTGTTGATCATATGCTCCAAGTACAAACTCAAAATACTATATGGAAGACACATGATCCTCATGCATGGGAGACATAACATATACATTTTCTTGGAGAGTTTCTTTCCCTGTCATTCTTACATTCTTCCTCATGCTGAAAGAATGTATCTCATTCTTACATTCTTCCTCATGTTGAAAGAACACATGCCTACATAGCTAGAATTCAATACAAACAACCTACGAAGCCAATGATCTTGAAATATGTGTGATTTTGTGCCAAGATAGAGGTGTTGTGGCATAAGTGGAAGGAACGAATTTGTTTAAATTTAAAGACAGAGTATAGTAAGAAACATGAAATCTCATTACGCACTAGTTTAAATCAATTTTCACTACAAATGAGATAAGGTGTCCTTCAAATCACATTATAAACTAGTTTGAATCATCACTGCATCAAGCCACGATATACGAATTGTAAGGATACCCAAAGAGCAGCAGTAGCTAAAATTCTTTATTCCAACACTATGGAACTAGAGGGAATGGATTCAATGGAGATTAAGACCTTACGTTGTGTTTTTCTAAGTGGAAGAGGTCCCTAGAAATTAAAATTTTCCTAGAGATAGGGACAAGCAACTAATAACAAGCAGAAGCACTAACAATGTATCAAGGAGTCAGGTTCCTGAAGGACATTGTGCAAAGGCATGTAGTTATTGTTGAGGACTCCAACATAATCACAAGATCACTAAAGCAGCTCCCTCCTCCTAAGCCCTGGCATGCATCTATCATAAAATGGTCCTGCTACTCAATGCATTTAAATAAGTCCACTATTTTCGGGTTAGAAAAAGATTCAACTCCCAAGTCAATCAGATGGCTAAGTAAGCAGTTTTAGTTGAGGACTCCAACATAATCACAAGATCACTGGAGCAGGAAAGATCTCCCTCCTCCTAAGCCTTGGCATGCATCTATCATAAAATGGTCTTGCTACTCAATGTATTTAAATAAGTCCACTATTTTCAAGTTCGAAAAATATTCAACTCCCAAGTCAATCAAATGGCTAAGCAAGCAGTTACAGAAGACAAAGGAACCCTCTGAGTATGTATTGAGGGGGAGGAAAATCCCTCTACACCTCAATAACATCATCAATAAAAAGTCCCAACGAGAGGAAGCATGAAAGGTGGCACTCTCTACCCAAATTGTGATACATGGAAACAAAAGGAGTTTGGCTCACCAAAAAAGAAGGCACAAGGACAGTTTGATAACGGAGAGTTTGATAACCGAGACAGTTTGCTAACAGGGAGAGTTTGATCATATGTTCCAAGTACAAACTCAAAATACTAATGGAAGACAGGTGATCCTCATGCATTGGAGACATAACATATACGTTTTCTTGGAGAGGCCTGAGACTGATTCATAGCTTGATATTCCTTTTAATTACAGATTTCCTTGACAACATGTTAGCATTCTTTTTACTTGCAGATTTCTATAGGCTTGGGGTCCTCCAAAAATTCTTCTGGAGTATTAGCTTCTCGGTTATGATCTTCCAATGATTTTTTTTAATTATTTGTGTTTATTATTATTATCTTCTCACTGAACGTCTTGGTAGGCTAAAATTTCACCTCTTCCCACTCTGAAGTAGAATGATTTAAAAGAAAATGATTTGTTGATATTCCTACCTGGGAACAAAACTAGCAGTTAAGTTCTCATATTTGGCTGCTCCTAGGATTAATCATTACATCATAGATGTGTGTAGGTTATACATTAGAAGATATATACAGTCATGTATATCCCTTATCAGTGGGAAGTACAAATGTCATAATTCAATGGAGCACATGCTTTACTATTGTTAAGGTGCATTAGAAAACATGAAGTACAAGTTTGATACATCTTTGAAGTCAAATCCACTAAGAACTAGGAACTATGTATGATCAACGAGATTTTTGTAGGTCTAAAAAATCCACAGTTGTGAATAATTATTCCAAATACATGCCCAGGTGGACAAAGTTGCAATGGATCTTGAGCATTTTGTTAGCTACTTGAGCACTGAAGAGGTGCCTTTTTCATAATGAGTAGGGTCTCAGCTGATGATCATCAACTTTTCTACTTGTGCCATCTCAATGCTCAAGACAAGGCTTTGATTAGTGACAAAGTACAAGTCAGTGAGTGTGAGAAATAAGGGAGAGGTGCTAAGTTTGGCTATGCCACTACCACAACTACATCTAGTAGAGCATACTTTGGATGAAAAGGCACCCTGCATCCTCTTGGGGTTATCTAATATGTTGTGACCTCAGGATGATGGTAATGAAGGATGGAACTTCCAGTGATAGTTATGTTTCCCAATGTTTTGGGATGGCCTTCAAAGCTAATCAATGATGACCCTCCCTGTTCTACTACGGTGCAGGTGTTCAAGTGCCATATCATTTATTGTTCATTGTTTTATTGATGCAACTCACCCTTCAAGGTTTTAATTATGTTGGTGGTTGTACTGGACTTTGGGTCAAGGGTCTATTTTGTTCATAACTTCATATTTCAGTTGGATCTAGGCATTTAGTGCATAGGGGATTTTTAATGTTACTCCTATGTTGACATTATGGTGGTGGTCCATCTATTCAAGCCACACATTCATACAATGGGTGGTGGATGATGGATCTAGTGGACAAGTATGGGTTTGTTGGAGGGTTACATGTTTGAGGTGGCATTTAATTGGAGGGAAGAAGATGGATAAAATCAAAATATGTGACCAAGTTCCTGGTGCAGACAGGGAACCTTGGAGGGGTTGTTAAACCAATCTTTTTATGAGGAAGAAGGGAGGCAGCCCTGTGCCCCCACCATGGCTGACATAGAGGGGATCAGAATATATGCAGAAAAGACAGAAGTCAAAGGCCAAGGAGAAAGCAGATGAACCAAGTAGACTGCATCAAATCTTTATAGGGGGTGCTCAACACAAGCTACTGCACCTATTCAAGTGAACCCAGTCATATTGACTGCAAAAAAGGATTTGAATAAAAGAGAGAAGCATCTTTATGTTGGCTACCTCCAGAAGAAACAAAATAAAATATTAGAATGCGATAGGAGAGGTTATTTTCATTTGAGTGCAATGCTTAATAAAACTTAGACGACCATTTTTTCCTGAAATGCAATAAAGAGAAGCATTAAAACTTACTACACTGGAATTTTGCACAAGAGACACATAAGCTCGAACAAGATAATAAGATAGTGATTAAAACACAATTAATAGGCTTATAAACATTTATCAAATACCATCACACAAATGGCATGGTTAATATCAGCAAAAGCCACGACTATTAGTGCAGCAACAATGAAGCATTTAGCACACGAAGAATACAGCAATGCAGCGGCTAGATATAGTATTTGAAAATGATAACTAGAAGATACTAGAATGCCATAGTTGACATTGTAACATAGTTCTTGGCATAGTTAAGAAAGAAAATAAACATAGTTAGAAAAGGCTATTGATTGCAACAAAGTAGGAACTTGGACATAGCGAATTCAGATGTCCCATTTGTGGTTTGATATTCATTTTTTTTGCTCTGCATAATGAATTTCCAGAGGAAACCCACTGGGTACTTCCCCTCATTCTGAGAATGGTAGCCAAGGTAAACTGGATTCTTCAGGGCTTAAGGCTAGCTTAACTGTCAGCAATTAGCTCATGAAGAGAAAAATCATGTCACAAAGTGGAATATGAACCCAGATGTAGGAGGATAACTACTTTCCTCTCAACAACTGGAGCTACACCCAATTGACCTGTGGTTTGATAATTGGCTAAATTTGATATATCTTTGTAAGACAATTCTCTCATGGGGAGTGGGTACAACGGATGGTTAATTACTTTAGATCAAGTTAGAAATGTGAGAGTAAATAGCCATGAGAGAAAAATCTATGGGAGACAACTTTTTCGTGTATGTAGAGAAGGATACTAAGAGCAAGGCTTAATGTGCAAAGCTAGTGGTAAGCAAAACAAAGAAAGGAAAACAAAGATCGAGGGGGTAAACAAAAATGTCTCCTCTTGTTTATTTATTTTGTTGATTTGAAAAAAAGCTTACTCATTTTCATTCTTCTTCCTTTTCTGTTTTTTGTCCCATTTTCCGCTGCTATTGACTTCTTTCTCTTTGAAACCAACCCATTTCTTTATCTCTTTATGTCCTCATCCATTCTCTTTCAAAATGTTTCGATTAAAGGTTTTCTCCATGAATTTCACATAAAATAATTATCGATATCTATTGATCTTCACCATTTGAGTCTCAGTAGGACCCTTTTTGTCCCTGATACCTATTGCCATGGTTCTTTCATACCTTCAAAGGAGAAGCAGCTTCAACATGCACAACCATGAGAAAAGCACTAGGAAAAGATGAAGAAGACAATGGAGATGTAGGACAGCAAAGATCTCTCTATCTGTAATTGACTAATTGCAAATAAATGATAATCTCAAAGTGTGGTAATTGAAAGGACAACTGCCTTCAGAGTAAGTTCATTTTTTCCCTTTTGGAATGTAACATGGCATATTAAGGTTTAGGAATCCCCTGATAGGAAAGTATCTTTGAATTTAACACAATATATTAAGTTTTAGGAATTCCTTGATTGGAAAGTACTATTAACAAACACTTAAAAATGGAATTACCATACGCTGTGATATCCATGATGGTTGGATCACCAAGAAACTAGTATTGTTATGTAGCATGAAGGGACTATTAAATTTGAAGACAGAGTATGGTTGGATCACCAAGAAACTAGTACTGTTATGCGGCATGGATGGACTGTTAAATTTGAAGACAAAGTATAGTAAGAAACATGAAATCTCATTACGCACTAGTGTTATAGACATTTTTGGGCACTTCAACCCCAATCACAAATGTCCATAAACTGAGGGCTCCTAAGTCCATAAAAGTGTTGCTTCACTGCCTAAAGGAACAAGGTCAACTGATTACATCATCTCCCAGAAGTTCTCCACTGAAATCTGCTCATAAATGGTCAAAACTGGACCATAGTGAAAACTCAATGCAAAGGGTGCGATGCATATCACCTTCCCAATGTACAGGGTGCGATGCATACTGTTTTGATCCTCTGTAGGGTGTGATGGTCGGGAATGGACAAATGGCAGGGACAAAAATGCGAGGTGGAAGATCATGGAATCTTCTAGAAGCTTCCCCTCTGACACTTGCCACTACATTTTCGACCAGGGATGAGTAAGAGATCACCATTCTCCAAGTGGAAGCAAGAACTATCAGAGAGAGGACACTAATCAAGATCCCAAAAGATGACTCACCTCTCTGTAATCATCTATATAGGCATCCCTCATCACAGAGATCCAGGGGCTGGAATTTTGTATCTTATAGAGAAGTGTTGTTGGTATTCTAGTGTACATTATCAGTGTTTGGTGATCTAGCTTTGCTTGAGGTGAAGAAGGGCTTCTTAGCTGGAGGATGATGCTAAGTCAGAGCACATGGTTGTAATATTCTTGCTACTTTTCATCTGAATACTTCCATATTCTTGTGTACTTGTTTATATATGCTTGTATATGGTTAATGCACATCTGATCCTGCATTATTTATGAATTTAGATCCTTGTTTCTTGCATACTAGTATTTTGCTGTGATTCTACAAGTCCTTTTAAAGCTGAGAAGACAAAAAAGAAGTGACAAAACTCTATTGAGAAGGAGAGGAAATCGAGCGCAAGACTTAGGTTGGCCCTCTTGGTTCTCCTCTCATCTATTTTCATAAAAGGAATCAATAGTAGACTTTGACTGTTTGTTTCTAAGATAGCCACCCACTCTTAGTGGGAATAGCAGCATCCGAGTGGACATATTCCCGTATAACAATGGCGACTCCACTGGGAGCGACTAGATTACTTGTTAGACCTATCTATCCTTGTTTTCTTTTATAAACATACAGACGGAGCCTGAAGTCAAGCCAGCTAGCCTTCGAACTGCATTTGTCATACAAATGCAAAGTAGATCAATGCTACTTCAGTCAATCTCCATGTTTTGTTTATGAATTAAATAATAGATCTGCAAGCAATCTAACTGCCCTAAATGGTGGCTCTAGTAACCTCTTAGATCACCCCTGTGTTTTACATACATTGATCTTTACTTATTCAACCTAAACACCTGAACTAGATTGCAAACTGTGAGTGAAATCTCATTCAAAGTCTCGCATTGCTGCCATCACACCCTGCCTTCAAGGCATCCCGTATGCATCACACTTCCCGAATGGAGTAGGTGCGCTACATAATGAGTTCACAGTGTAATAGGTGTGATGGTCAGGGAGGATTGAATTTACCCTCCGATTATGGATTTTACTCACTGTTTTTAGTCTTATTCAAGAGTTTTTACTGTCTATAATCAGTGTACTTCTGTGAATACCCCCTTCTCTTGCATTATTCCGCCTCCTTAGTGCAAAGAACTATAAATGTTTTTATGTATTGTGTGTCATTTTAGTTCTCTTTTGCAAAAAGTAACATAGTCGAACTGTCGCCTCTAGATCTAAAAGTGTCATAGCTGTCGTTTTCAGTTTTAGAAAGAAATTCCATTGTTTTAGATAGTCGATTATACAGTTACTGTTGCATAGGATTTGAGTTACTAGTTTTAAAGTGTCGAAAAGCAATTTCCATTTCAAAATCACAAAGTTTCTCTCTTGCTTTCACTTCGTTTTGAAAAAGAATTTTGTTAAGCATTGTTGCTTTAAAAGTAATTCAATTTTGCACATAGCTTTCTTAACGTCATTCACACATTAAGAGAGCTGAAAAACAAATACATGCATGTGCATTTGCATTTTGAATGCTTGGCTTGATTTAGGACTGTGCATATTAGTGTGTGCTCTGTGGCTTCTGTTAAGTAAATAATGCCTTGACTTTTCTTCCTCTTTAGTAAGCTAGGATTTTCATTGCTGAAAGATAGATAAAACGTCTATTTATCACTTAGAACTGCATTTAGGAATTGTACATACAAATCACGTGGTGAACTTGAAAGGAAAATGTTAGAAATATCAAACTTAAAAAATAAATCCATGAATCTCACAACGCTTTGGAATTAAACGCACAACATACTAAAGGTCTGCTATGAGACATATTCTGCGTCGTATAAGCCTGGTACTGTTGCTTTCAGTGCTGTTGGGTGATTCTCCACTCTGAGACGGCAATCCAGTTTACGGACTCGTGCTCATCCCGGCCAGATCGTGCTCCTTCCCACGTACGTCACGTATATATGGGAGAAAGACCACAATAGCTCACCTTTTCCTTAGGAAGCCGTGTCTGTCGTCTAATGATTGTAATGCAACCGAACACAGCATTCGGGAAGATTTGACTGCCGCTTAATCCGAGACGTTAACCGTAAAAAAGTACTTTTGCAAGTTTTAATGATTGGTTTGTAATTCCTCTCTGCCCCTAGATCTCCATAGAAAGTCCATTTTGGTCCTTTTCTTTTCTCCCCTTCCCTTTTCAGGAGCTAGAGGACTCACTTAAGGAAAAGTCCTCTAAGGGCGCTTTGTTGTCACTATTCAAAGCTCCAGAGAAAAATCGAAGGCAGACTAGAGTCACTCTTTTGTTTTTTTTATTTCGACTCTTTAAAATTGAAAAAACAAGTTGCATCAAAGCATCTAAAATTCATTTAATTTGAAAAACATTTTTCCCTTTATTTTGAGTTGATCAAGTAATCCGCAATCGTGGAAGAAAGTCAATGAAAACCCTGTCATTCGCGGAGACTTACGAGTTAACCATCGTTGACTCCGGAAGCAAAGCCATTCCGGACAAAGCGAACTCGTTTAACTGGATCAAAGTCCCCTAGGTTGGTGGGAGCAAGCACTCCAACATCCTTAGAGACTCCGGTTACTCCGAACATTTCTGGAATCCATGCCTCTACAGAAGAAATTTCGCAACAACAAAAGGACATTACAACTGATCCTAGTGTGATGGCTAACACTTCTATCCCTGAACCGGCTCCATCTATAGCTGATTCGGAAGGTGTTACTCCCCAACCCTCTGCTGCTGTAGAACTTACATCTTCTTCGGCACCAGAAATATTTTACGGACCTGACGGTCTGCCTCTTCCTCCTCAACTAGCAGTTGGGTACCAGTCCTATCTCAACAACCAAGAGTTGTATGCTCAATACAACAAAGTTCACCTATGACAAACATTCGCACTACGCCGGCTATTGTGGCAGTATCGCAAGTACAAGTGTCACCAGTTGTATGCCAACCTCAAGTTTCACAGGTTGTAATACAACAATCTCTTGTACCTCCAACACAATCACAATCACTCACTAGTGGAATGGCACAGGTTCAAATGGGGAACACCAATCCCCATCTTGGTCAAACAGTCAGTGTTGGACAATAGTCCATGGCTTCACAACCATGGCTGGTGCAATACCAACAACCCCAATTCCAGAAATCTTACCAAGGATATGAGCAACAAGTCTTTGCAAGTAATGGGCAGCAGTATCAACCATATCATAATGGTTATGCCCATCAACCTGACAAAAGTTACCAACATCAAATGCATTATGCTGGTATGCAAAGACCGACTGCTCAAACGATTCCGTCTTATCCTAGGTGTGCTCAACCAATCCTAAATCAATAGTTTCCCTTCGTGGCAACTCTAGAGTTACCGGATCTAAGTCAACTAACGAACGATCCAATTGCCTACGCCCCTTGGTGGCCAGTGATTCCGCATAAACTTCCGTCAGATATTCCTAAATTTAATGGAAATTCGGGCGAAGACTCATCGAATCATGTGATGAGCTTTCATCTATGGTGTTCGTCAAACACTCTCAATGATGATTCGATTCAGCTTCACCTCTTTCAGTGCACGTTAACTGGTCCCGCAGCAAAGTGGTATATCGAACTGCCTAGAGCTTCGTTTGATAACTTCAGTACCCTAGCCACAACCTTTTTAACCCATTTTCAGTTACCTATCAGGTACGAAACAGGAACTGAGCTTCTTACCAATTTCAAACAAACGACAGCCACTCACATATTCGATCATATTCATGAGTGGTGGCGTCGTCGTAGAATGGTAAAAACATATGTTCTTGATCAGCTATTGGCTAATCAGCTATTGGCAGAATGGTTTATTAAGTCACTGTTACCTGCTATTACAGAAGATGTGGCAAAGGGGGCAGTCGTCATTGAAGAGCAAGTTATTGCTCGTGCACAATATCTAGACTTGATCTATACTCAGTCTGGCATGCTCTACGATAAAATCCCTGATGCTCCTACACCAAAATTTTCCGTTCCTCCGCCTCCTAAATCAAACAAAGACTCTCATGTCGGCGATGGTGTGATAGGCAAGACAAGCACTAAAACCGCAAAGGCCACATCCAAAAATGCCCGCACGGTTTCAAGTCAAGATGAAAATGAGGAACTTCTAGCCTCGGAAGTAAATGTCGTGTCAACAAACAAAGGCAAAGAAACCAAGCAACCAGGAGGCAAGAAGAAAAAACAAGGGAAGAAGAAAAACCAGGGAGACTCATCTCCTAGAAAATCTTCTGCAAACCCTTCTGGAAATGTGAAACCAAGAACTCCATGTCATATATGTGATGAGGATCATTGGACCAAAGACTGTCCATATAAAGAAGAACTTAGAAAATCTTCCAAAAGTTCAAGAACCTCGGTTGTACTGACGGATCCATTTCCAAACCCAGGAACAAATCTGGTTGCTAGCGAAAATGCTTCCCTGTCCCAAGTGTTAATGTTGTCAGTCTCGAAGCAACTGAATGATACTCTAATAACGACAAGGAGTAAAGATTATGGGAATCCACAGATGTTGAACAACAAGGATAATGATCAACCTAGTAGTTCAACAATTACTTCGACAGAAGTCGTGCCACCCATCATTCCTGAATTAAAAATAAAACCGCCAAAGGGAGTAGTACACAAATCGACGTTTAATACTCATGCCCAAGAAGTGCAGCACTATAATATAGTGGAGGATTTAGCTCAATTTCCATCCGCGATGTCGACTCTTTAGGTACTGCAAAATTGCCCCTCCAAAAAATAG
>APFE030400196.1:0-16408 GCA_000404065.3 Pinus taeda | reverse complement strand
TGGAGGCAGTTTTGGAAGATAATGGCCTTAAGGATTTCATTGATCAAGAAATTCCTAAGCCTACTAACAAGACTGAGCAAGTGGAATGGAGGAAGTGTGTGGCTAGAGCTAGGAGAATTCTCTTGGAGGGAGTGCAAGATCACATTGTCTCGAGCCTCCATGGGAAGGAGACTCTGCATGCAATGTGGAAAACATTGAAAGATTTATATTAGAATAGTAGTGATCAAGGGAAGGTGGTAGTGAAGGACAAACCTCGAAATATCAAGTGTGAAAGGGATGAGATGATCTTTATGTATCTGACCAAGCTCATCACATGCAGGGATGAGCTCGCAAGTGTACGGGTTGTGACATTGGATGAGGATATGGTGAGTCTAGCACTCCTTGGCCTTCCTAAGAGTTGGCATAGCTACGAGGACTCAGTGAATGGAAGGGAGAAACTGCCAGATTGGGAACGACTATGGTCGGATTTGATATAGGAGGAGATCAGATGGAGCACCAGAGACAGTTCTTCATCCATGCATGATGTAGAGAAATATGCCTTAGCAAGTAAGGTGAAGAAGGGGAAGGAGAAGGTTTCTCTTTCTGAATCCAGTTCTTCCAATGATGGGAAGAAGGTTGACAAATAGAAAGTGTGATGCTTTCATTGTCATGAGGTGGGTGATTATGCTGCAAATTGCCCACGGAGGCAATCCAAGAAGGGATCTGGGAAGGATCTGAAGGTGAGGCACTTGATTCACAATTTGAGTTGGATTTCACACTCTTCACATGCATGGTTTCATCCATGGTGTGAAGTAGTTGGTTTCTTGACACTGGATCTTCTTTCCACATGACCGGCGGTAAGAGTTTGTTCAGTACTTTGGAGGAGAAAGATCCCTAGATACTCATAGCGATGGGTAATGATGAGAAGTATAGTGTCTCAGGTGTAGGCAAGGTTATTTTTCAGAGGGAGCATCGAGCTCGCCTTATCTTAATTGATGTCAAGTATGTATGAGGACTAAAGAGAAACCTGGTGTCAATCGCGATGCTCGAAGACAAAGGCTATGATGTAGTCTTCAGTAAGGGAAAGGTTCTCCTTAGACACATCATCACTAGAGAGGTGAAGCAGATTGGTTCATGGGTTAAGAACCTATATTCTCTTGAGGTTCAACATTCATTCAAAGCCTTGAGCAGCAAGGCAACTCATGGAGACTTGGTGGTTGAGAGGGAGGGTATATTACCTCTCAACATGCAGAGCCGGAAGAAGTCTCAGACAATTATGGAGGAGCCACGATTGATGCAGCAACTTCAGGAGGTTGTGGAGTAGCCGCAATAGTGGAAGGTGAGAGAAGATTGAGTAGAGACATCTACTCATGCAAAGACCTCCAGTAGGGAGAAACTTCGAGCCAGGTGGGCTGAGGGATCACATGTAACCATACCTCCAGGTAGGAGGTGGGGTGATATAGAGTGATTTTCCTAAGGAGGAGGGGCAGGATCCTTGAGGTACCCAACCTCTTGGATGAGACCTTGCTACAGGATCCCCGATGTTGAGTAGTGAGAACTAACTCATTGGGTAGATACAAATGCAAATGGCCTGGTAGAGAGAGCAACAATGCAGGGAATCCAAGGACAATGCATAGCTAGGAAGTTACATCAATGCGAGAGGCACACGTGTTTTTCACAATGCTAGGTGGAACAGAGAGGTGTGCAATGGTGCGAGATGCATGGAGGTCTTGGAGTAGCGCAGATGTCAGAGAGGGAGCACTTGTGAGTAGCAAGTACAACTTCAAAATCAGAGTATGTTCCTAGCCCAACAAAGTGGTTAGTTGGGAGTGATTTTGTTCCAAATGTTGTTGGAACAAGTGGACCGGGTAGATGTGTTGCATGCAGAACATTCCAGAGTTACAGGACCGGGTTCAAGAGGAAGGATTTCCTATTGAGAGGGAGTGTTGGAAAATGTGCAACAAGAAATTTTAAATAGAATGTGCTAAAAATAGATCTGTTAAAAATAGCATGTCTCAAAATAGCAGTTTGGTCAGTTAGGTCAATGGCCACATTGGGTGAGAGGTGAAACTGCTAAAAATAGAAAGTTCTAAAAATAACATTTCTGGGTCCCTTCCTATTTATAGCAGTCCCTACTCTATTTATAGGAACTAAAATTAATTTTGGTCTTAACAACAGTTTAAAATATTAACTAATTAATCTCCATGAGTTAATTAATTATAAAAAATTAAGCTTGAAGTCTTTGTGAGCATGCACATGAGTTTCCTCTACTCATTGAGGGAATAAGCATGTTTTCTATAATGAGAGAATCAATTGACTATGTTGTAAGTGGTCAAGTGGAGTTAGATTATTTAACAAGTTGTTAAAATAATAAAATATAGTTTGTTAATGTTTGCATGCATGTGACAACTATTATTTTAGATAACTGGGGATTCACTCATGGATAATTGTTGCATGTCAGTTTTATGAGAGACCTAGTTGAGATCAAATGTGGGACACTGTAATATGAGATGCTTAACTATTTCTATTAAGTAGTTTTTGCATGGTTGAGGAACTAGTGTTCTCAAGGAATAAGTAGTTGGACCATTGGTTGTTTTTGGTATGTTGGAATTAATAACATGTGATTTTGCTATTATATCCTAAGAAAACTACGTAAGGACCATAGGGAAAGCCTATATAAATAGGGTTTGGGTGGTTCATGAGACATATCTTCATATCTTCATATTTCATTGAGAACTCAATAGCTTGAGAGCTAATTCTTCTTGTATTGTGAGGAGGATTTCCACTTGATTGAGAAAACATGTTTGGGGTTTTATGCTGGTGCTTTCCTATGGATATATCATGTTATGTGTAATTAATTCTCTTGATGAGTTATGCATGTTTCTACTTGATGTTGCTCATGATTTCTATTATGCTTCCGCTTAATGTTTTGTAAAAGTAGAACAAGTATTATGCTTTAGGACATTTCATATATTGGTTTGTTCTACAGGTGAAACTTCTACAGTTTTCCCACATTGGGTTTGTCCCTGGCTAGTGCCACATATTCTCACCTCTTGTCTTAGCTTGTCTTCTACATTTTATGTATATGTTCTGTCTACAATTTACTATTATGCTAATGTGATTTCTAATCTAGAAAAGATATTGACATAACTCTCAAAATTGAAATAAATTGCTCTAAGCATAGAACATACCTTAAATTAAAATGGTATCACAGATGAGGTGAAGACAAAGCCCAAGCAAGAGTGAAAGAGAAACCGGCGAAGATAGTTGGGAAAGGACAAAATGCTAAATGGATTCATCATCCCTCTTCAATTTCACTAAGGGTGAAATTGAAGCAGAGAATATTATCAAAATATTGGAGTAGAATCTTGTGATGGCCTACTTTAAGATCACTTCAATGGGAAGTTTGGGTATAAGGGTGGAAGGAAAGGAAGATTCCTTACTTGCAATAAGTTTGACCATTATGTGAAGGAGTGTCTGAGCTTAGTGACACATCACTTGTTGATGATAACAATCATTCTAGGGACATCTTCAATGATCGGAAGAATGACAAGTAATGCAGGTCATCAAGGATATAGCCGACTCTTGAAAGAAATCAAGGGACCCCACCTTTGAAGAATCAAATGTTGTTTCTAATAAGATAAAGAAGAATTATCTTATATTGGCCCTCTCTTCCACACTCTTTTGGAATATACCTTAATGATTGTAGTACTTCAAGGCACTTCATTAGATAGAACAGTGCTCTCTCTAATTTGGTAGAGATTGAAACACTCATGGTACTATACTTGGAGTGAATGCCACCTGTCGTAGAAAGGGTGTAGGGAACGTTACCTATCAATTGAATGAGGGTAACTTGATTCATTTGAAAGAAGCTCTTTATGTACCTGATCGTAAGAAGAACCTCGTGTCCATTTCAACAATGGACATCAAAGGTTTGAAGGTGGCATTCATCGATGGAAAGTTACCTGTTTGAAAAATAAATTTTCAAAGATGATTTTACTCATGGGTTCACAGTTGGAAATTTGTATCAGGCTATAGGAAGTCCGTTGGGGACCATGTTAGTTGACACATCTCGTCTATAGCATGAGAGGTCTTCTTATTATGGAGACACACCCGATGAGATTCAGATGGTAACAAGGATGTTTGAATTCAAGAAGAGCTTCTACCTCTTGAAGGTAGACATCCACGATGTACCGAAGGAAAATATTACAAGGGGACCATTCCCCTCATGTAGTAGGTGCACAGGTTTGAAAGAGCCTAAGAGGTTTGAGATTCATGATTATAAATCTCATGTATGTAGTCTGAAGAAAGATATCTATGATTTAGAGCTAACATCTCAGGCTTGATATGCGAGGATTGATAGATGTTTGATGAGGTTGAGATTCACTAGGAGTGATGTCGATCCAAACCTTTGCTTGAACGTTTCATATGACAAACCTCTCATACTGGCACCTTCTAAGGATGACCTCTTTCTGTCACGTGCAAAACCTCTCATTTGAAAAAGAAAGAGTGAGTTGAATTTTGGATTTGCAACGGTGAGCTACAATCCTATGACTACCTCAATGGAACTTAACTTTAAGAACTTATGTGGTAGGGATGCGAGACATGATTTTGGAAATGCCTCTAAGTTTCAAAAAATTCATTGTGCCAGTGATGTTCTTGATGAACTCTCGCCTGGATATATGTTTTTAAGTTAGCATATTGAGCTCATATATGGTTGAGCCTCACTAGATTAGTGCCAAGAATATTATGAGATATCTTCAGGTCACAATATATCATGGATTGAGATATGTTGCAGGAAATGTGCAGGTGCATGATTATTCGAATTCTAACTCCACACACAGTGTGGAGGATTATAACAACAACACCTCTGAGTGTTGGTTCTCTTTGGATTCTTCTATGATATCCTGGATGATCACGAAGCAGAAGACGGTGTCTTTGAGCACCACTGAGACCAAATACATAACTACAAGTATGACCTCATGTGTAGCTGCCTCATTGGTGAAGGTCATTAGTGAGTTGCGTGTACACATGATGGATACCATTGTGATCTTCTGTGTCAACGAGAGGGGGATTAAATTATTGAGGAATCTCATATTCTATGATCGATCCAACATATAGACATCATGTACCACTTTATCTCAGATATGGTACATCGATGAGAAAGAAGGCTCCATCGCATTAGGACTGATGTGCATGTCACTCACATTCTGTGGAAGCCCGTGGGAAACGTGAAATTTATGAATTTCCAAGAATGACTAGGAGCCGTGGAGAAAATCTATCCTAAGGGTCCTATATGATATATATATATATATATATATATATATATATATATATATATATATATATATATATATTTATATATATATATATATATTGAGCTTTCAGAGCTCCAGGGGGCTTGGTGGTACATCGTTGAGCGATGAGAAACCATAGAGTGAGTGGTCTAGCCCTCCCCTAATGGTTTGCTATTTACATAGGATGAGTGGTTCATCCTTCTCCAGTTGATACACAATCATAGGGTGAGTGGTTTAGCCTTTCCCTAGTGATCTGTCGTGTACAGTGTGAGTGTTTCATCCTTCCCCTGAGATACCCCTTGTGACATATAGGAAATATGACTCGTTCATCCTTCTCGTGCTGAGACATCCTACCCATGGAGTCTAGCACTCATGACCATAGTAGTAATGATGGACGCACTGTGTTACTACCATACTCCCTATGCGAGGATGATATTGATCTCGGATCAATGAAACTCACTTCACATGAGTATGAGTAGTTTGAGACACTCTCTTGATATTGATCTCACATCAATGAAACTAACTTTAGGTCAGTAAAAGTGATACAACTCGCTCTCTTTTGGAACTGATCTAGGATTAGTACGAGTAGTATGTCACACTCTCTTCATATGGGACTCACTTCGGGTGAGTAGAGAATGGTATAAGACATTCTCTATCAATTTTTCTTCTTCATGGTTCAACAAAGTAGAGCAGAGCAGTAGAGAAAAGGAAAGAAAATAAATGCAAGCTAGTCATGGCAGAGATAGTACACTGTGGAAGATGGATCATGGGATAGAATTCTCCCTAGTTGAGAGGTAGTGTTAAAATTGGAACCTAGGGCTAGACACTCCTCTCATCGATAGGTTTAGCATTGATCAAAAGATCATCTCATTCCTATAAGTATTCATGGAAATATGTATTTATTTGTGTTATGGGACAATTCTTCAAGGTCTGCTAGCAACCAAACTGCCCCTACTACCCCCACCTCTGCTCCACTTTTTAGTATGATTACAAGTTCCTTGCAAGTCATTTGGACACAATTCACTCTTGATTTATTTCGACTTGTTTTTGGTTTCAGTGTAAGAGAAGTCTAATAGGAGAAAGCCCTAAAGTCATGAAGAAATGAGACTAAACAAGGAACCCTCGCCACAGTGTGGCCATAGTCAAGAAGAGATCTAATACTACCCTAGGAGTAGTCCTAAAGAAGGTGATCTAACCACCATTCAATCAAGGAGACTTAACCACACTTCATGATGCCTAGCCATAGTTCAAGATGGAGATCTAGCACAATAAAGGAGGCCTATATAAGTTGCCATATTGTAGAGTCCTATCCTTCCCTAGTCAAATTTCTTTCATGCCCTAGCCTCATGTCTTTCTACATTAGATAGAGACTCTTTCTATGTCCTTAAAGAAGGATCCTCAACGCAGCAAGGAGGCATCCATACCCTATCGATAGAAGCTTCAAATGAAGCCCTAGCTACAATCTTCTACACCACCTATGAGCTATAAGGAAGAGACATTCTTAATAGTCCTAAGAATGTGTATTAGGTGCACATCTTGGCCAATCCTAAATACAAGCCATGTTGAAGGGAGAGCTCTCTTTAGATGTTTTATGAGGAAATCCTATAAGGTGTCACAAGAGGTTCTAAAGAGAAATTTACAAGGGCTATATAGTTGGCTAAAGGAACTACTACAACAATGAGAAAGCTCCATATCTTGATGAGAATAATCTCCAATATCACATAGATGAGCATTGTATTTGATGGGCCACATGTTGATAACAACCTTGTGTGTATCCTAGGACTATGGGATCATAGCTTATCTTTCTTGTGGGCTAGGCCATAGCTAGCAGCTAAGGGAATGTGGAAGCATGACATAAGTAGTGTCCCTTCTTATGGAGTAGGTGGATAACATTCTAGGAGATGTAGCGTAATGGTTGGATACTACATGGTTGATGCAACATGTTTAGATACAAGGAATGGATGCAGCTACATATCTAGATGCAGCAATTGGATAACATGGTGTTAAATTAGCTAAGCATGATGAGATTTAGCATAGTGATGATGGATGCAACATGGTGCAACACAATGAGGTGCACCATGATAATGAGGTGCAATTTAATGATAGGTGTAGCATGATATGGAGTTACCTTGGAGAATCATTTGAAGGAGCATATCTTCAACTCATTTTAGCTGCCTCATGAATCATCTTCTTAGAGACTATCTCTACTCTTATTTAGATAAGTCAAAGTATTGACTTCTATTGTATATGTACTATGTCTCTCTTCTCAACCATTGAAGAACATATAAAAATAATTGACCAAGGGTTTCCCCACTTTGTGGTTTGTCCATGGCTACGAGCACATCTTGTTTCATCTAGTCTTTTGAGATTTATGTTTATGTTATGTGTCAAATTTACTATTATGCTTCTGTGATTGCTAATGTGGAAAAGATATTGAGCTAACTGTGAAAATTGAAATAAATTGCTCTAAACATAGAACATACCTTAAATTAACAATTTTCAAGTTCCACACATACCTTATTGTAATCTTACTCTTGGAATCCCTGCAAGAACATTCTTATAAATTAGTCCCAAGTACATACAAATGTAATTGTTAATGATACACACTAGTCATCTTTTTCTTGGTCATCCATAAAGTTATGATTACAATTTAAAATAAATTGAACAATATGATCAAAAGAAGAAATTTGTCTCTTACCATTACACTTTGTTTTGAGAAGTGTTTTGCTACCTTCATTGGAGTTGCGGTAGTTTCTTGTTATGAAAGCAACTCAAGATAGTATGTTTGGAAGGAGCCACTATAAATAGATAAAATTTGAAAAAACAAAACTCTAAAACGAATACTAGTGAGTGGCCCTCCGAGCTCCAAAAGAGTTGAGGGCCAAAAATGACCTCATCAACATTTGGTTAGGCTCTTTTCCCTTTGGGCTAGTGGTTGTGACTACTCCAATTGGGTCTAATTTCTCTCTCCCTCTAAGTGCTAACTTGTGATCTTTCTAATTTACAATCAACAAGAAGAGGCAATTGAACTAGTCTACTTGTAAGAAAGAAAACTTTCATTTGACACAAGCGCTAGCCACCAATGAACTTGCTCATGAAAAATGAGACTTCTAAAAATGTAGTAAATTAAAATAAATGTGAATCTAGTCTAAAATGCAAGAAACACAAACTAAATCCTAAGTCTATCTAGATTAGGAAAATATAAAGGCCTCATCCTAATCAACAGAAAGAATAAAATGATGATAAAGGCATTTTGGACTAGTTTTGAATTCGGAATAAAAATGAATTGAGAGATCAAGGAAATACCTAGAACTTATGGAGAAAAATATGTATACTTAGCTATTTGATAATAGTTACATGTACACATATCTAAATTCAAGTAAAATTAATTCAAATTCAGCAAACAATTGCATTATGTGATACAAATGTGGTTAAAACAAAGACAAACTTGTTGTCAATTTGCTAAATAGTTAACAATAATGACATGTATATCTATTTGAATTCATTGTTCAACTTAATATCAATTATATCTGTAAATAAAATATAGTTTTAGTATATTTAAATAAGAACATAATTAAATTGAATTTACAATAGTGCATAGCTGTATTTTTCAAATATGCTAAAGCATGAGTGGTTAAAATTATGAGTTTGAACTCTTCTAGAAATATTTGCACGACTACTCTTGTGAAACTCTCATTCTAGGATTGAACTTATGCATGTCTCTACCACAGCTTGTAGAATCCTTAGATGAAAATGCATTGTCCAAGTTGGTAGCTAACCTATTCATCCTATACTCATGATTTATTAGAAAGCCATGCAAGTCATGAACACAAGATTGACTCAAATCTTTTGTTTCTTCTAAACCCATAACAAGAAGATCAATTTTTCAAGAAAGACTTTTAGATTCTTTTTCATTGACCTTCTTATTTTCTACAAACTCCCCATGTTATTTAATTTTATTGATGGGCTAAAAAGTGTTCCACTTAATCACACTCTTTCATTTCTCTTTGTTTTCAGTATCCCTTTATAGAAATGTTAGAAATTGCAATTTTGGAGTTTTTACCTCTTGTCATGTACCTCTTATCCTTGTTTTGTTGGGGAGTATACTATCATGTGTTTCTTCATGAATCCTTTTTCCTATGTTCATTCAAAATGAATTTCTAAGCTTGTGTGAGTGCATTGTATGATGGCACATTTAGGGATTTTGTGTAATCATTCCTTACAATTACCCATAGGTAGTGTGACCTAAACAAGGCTTTCATGGCCAATGACAAGTATTCTTAATTCCTACCACTAAATAAAAGGATTCTATAGAATTTGAAGAAGAGTATTGTAAGAAGAAGCAACTTATGGAGATAGAGTATTGAATGAGAAGAAAACAAAAAGCCCAACTCTGATACCATATCAAATACTTAAGTCACCAATATAATAGAGTAAAAGAGAGGACTAAATAAAAGGATTCTATAGAATTTGAAGAAGAGTATTGTAAGAAGAAGCAACTTATGGAGATAGAGTATTGAATGAGAAGAAAACAAAAAGCCCAACTCTGATACCATATCAAATACTTAAGTCACCAATATAATAGAGTAAAAGAGAGGAAATATGAATTTGTTTTAGCAGATGAAGCTATTGCATATGGAACGCATTTTATTGATTGATCCAGTTTGAAACAAATTATATTGAACCTATATCCATACTACATTAATGTCCAACTTATTAATGATATTGTCCATTTTAAGCCAAAACAAAAAAACAAAATGTATCTAAAATCCTAAAATAATAATTTTGTTAAACTTTTATATTCTTAAAAACACTTTCCCAAATAATTTCTATTTATTGAGAAAAATTTATGAATATAATATATAATAATATAATAATAATAATAATAATAATAATAATTAAAAAAATTTATAAATAATAAAAAATTTAAGAGAAAACATGCATGTATCAATATATTGACTTTGACCTCACATTTAGGACAAAAAGTTGACACTTAGCCATTGATATGATATACTGAACTTGAAAAGAGTTAAACAATGGCATATGTATTTTGGGAATGTACTTGTGATGACCAAGATTCTTGTCTTGACAGGCATGTGGTAGCTTGGCTAATTGACTTGATGTGACAACATATATGTAAAAATGTTACATTGGGTATGTGACAAACTTCACACTGATTGAAGTGGGTCATGATGGATTTAAGTAATTGACTATCTAAGAAACAATAATTAGACATATGTTGGTAGCCCTCCTTGGGCTATGTTTGAGAACATTGAAGAGAGGTCATAGGATGACTTAACGCACCTTGGTTTGTGCCATCATTTGATAGCACTGCTAGATGCTTGCAATATGATGAGTTGTTTGGCATAATGAAGCCAAGTGATGTGGTTGACTACTTCATGATCATATGATGCTTATCCTTACATGAGTAGTGTGGTATAGTGACCACTACAGATTATTTCATTTTGTAAGGTGATTAGTTTAAGAAATGACCATACATTTTGAAATGCAATGGTTCAATTGAGATGTGCAATTGCCTACATGAGTAGTGACAAAGAGTGATTTGTAGTTCTAAGTGATGGGGAGTGGTGAGTGATGTGCATTGCTTGTTCACTAGATTAATTTTCTAGTGGTGAGCTTTGCGCGGGATGTTTTGGGAGGATATAACAACTCTATAGAGTGTGAAAATTACTAAACATGGTCCTACGTTCTATTTGAGTGGCACGTGGTGCAAGGTAGGTGATTGGGCAAGTAGTGGCCCCATAATTCTTAAGGGTGGTAGGGTGGTGTTAAGGCAGGGTTGTAGGGTAGTGCTAAGGCAAGTGGTGGCCTACATAAGGTGGTGTGGAATGCTTTCAGTTGTGGATGATAAATTAGTGGTGGCCTACATAACCTCTTCTGTCTTCTTGCTCATCTAGGATATTGTAGCAGAACCTAAAGAGAACCAACACTCAGAGCTGTTCTTGCCATCCTCCACATTGCCTGGTGAGTGAGCATTAGAATAATCATGTAGCCAACTTCACATTTGGGGCACTGTATCTCAATAGATGACATATTGTGACCAGAAGATATCTTAGAATATTCTTAGCACCAAAAGTGTGAGGCTCAACCATATATGAGCTCAACATGCTAACTTCAAAACAGATATCCTTACTAGAGTTCACCAAGAACATCAATGCCACAACTAGTTTATGAAACTCAAAGGAATTTAAAAAATAAGTCTCACATCCCTACCACATAAATTTTGAAATTTAATCTCCATGTAGATAGTCACTAGCTTGCAGTTCACCATTCCAAATCCGAAATTCAACTCCTTCAGAAGGTGCCAATATGAGAGGTCTATCATCCAAAACCTTCAATAAAAGGTGTGGATAGGGCTTCACTCCTAGTGAATCTCAGCCTCATCATATCAATCCCAAGATGTTAGCTGTAAATTATAGATAGCTTTGTTCAACCTACATATATGAGATTCCTAATCATCAATCTCAAAGGTCTTGGGTTATTTCAAACCTGTGGACCTACTACATGAAATTGTTGGTAGAGATAGTACCGTGTGGATGATGGATGAAGGAATGGAGTTCTCCCCTAGTTAAGAGGGAGTCTTAAAATTGGCAACTACCCCCAACAACTCTTCTCATCTAGAGGTGTAGGATTGATCTAAAGATCATCCTATTCCTAAAAGTATTCATGGAGATATGAATTATTTGTGTTATAGACAATTCCTCAAGGTGGGCTAACAACCAAAATACCCCCACTTGTGCTCTACTTTTTAGTATAGATACAAGTGCCTTGCAAGTCATTTGGACACACTTCACTATTGATTTCTCTCCACTTATTTTTGGTTTTAGTGGAAGAGAATTCTAAGAGGAGGAAGCCCTAGACTCACCAGGAAAGGAGACTAAACAAGGAGCCCTAGCCATAGTCTAGCAGCGTTCAAGAAGAGATTAAAGAGATCAAATACTTCCCTAGCATGAGTCCTAAGGAAGGTGATCTAACCGCCATTCAATCAAGGAGACTTAGGGGCGGTTCATGATGCGTAGCTATAGTTCAAGCTGAAGATCTAGCAACGTGAATGAGGCATATACAAGCTTCCCTAATGCCCAGTCCTATCCTTCCCTAGCCCCAGTTCCTTCATGCCCTAGCCTTAGGGGGTTTCAAATTAGATAGAGACTCTCTCTCTCCCCTTAAAGAAGGCTCCTCAACCCACTCTTTAGGCCTCCATACCCTATCGAGGGAAGCCTCAAATGAAGCCCTAGTTGTAGTATTCTACACCAACTATGAGCTATAAGAAAGAGACATTGTTAAGAGTCCTAAGAATGCTTTTTAGGTGCACAACTTGGTTGTAGTAGGACTAGCCAGGTTGAAGGGAGAGGAAGCTTCATTTTTTATGAGGAGATCCTATAGGCTCTCACAAGAGGTTCTCATCAACAGTTTAGAAGGGTTATACAATTGGCTAAAGGAATTGCTACAACAATGAGAACCTCCATACCTTGATGAGAAGAAGCTCCAATAGCACACATGGGCCACATGTTGATCACAACCTTGTGTGTATGCTAGGACTGTCAAATCATAGCTTATCTTGTTGCTAGGCTAGGCCATAGGCCATAGCCAACAACTAAGGCAGTGTGACAGCATGACATAAGTAGTGTCCATTCTTATGCAGGAGGTGGACAACATTCTAGAATATGCAGCATTTATGTAACATGTTTAGATACAACTAATGGATGCAACTACATATCTAGATGCGACATGGTGTTAGAGAGAGTAGTGAAGTGCAACATAATGTTGAGTGCAGAATAATGATAAGTTCAACCTGGGTGATGGGATTTTTAGCCAAGCATGATGATGAGATGCAGCATTGTGATGATGGGTACAACATGGTGCAGTAAGAGGTGATATAATGATAGTGGCAGCATGGTGATGGAGTCACCTTGGAGAATCAGTTGAAGGAGGATGTCTTCAACTGAGTTTAGCTAGCTCATGTATCATTCATCTCTAATTCAAAGTATTTACTTATGTTGTATATGTGCTATCTCTCTCTCCTGAACAATTTAAGAACATATAAGGAGAATTGATGGAGAGTTTCCCCACATTGGGGTTTGTCCATGGCTAGAGCCACATCTTGTTTCCTCTTGTCTTGGCTATTTATGTTTATGTTCTATCTCCAATTTACTATTACTCTGATGTGATTGCTAATTTGGAAAAGATATTGACTTAACTGTAGAAATTGAAAGAAATTGCTCTAATCATAGAACATACCTTAAATTAACAATTTTGAAGTTCCAAGCATACCTTATTGTAATCATACTCTTGGAATCCCTACAAGAACATTATTATAAAATAGTCCCAATTACATATAGATGTAATTGTTAATGATACACACTAATCATCTTTGGCTTGGTCTCTTACAGTCTCATCCATAAAGTTATCATTACAATTTAAAATAAATTGAACAATATGATCAGAAGAAGAAATTTTTTTTGTTACCATTGAACATTGTTTTGAGAAGTGTTTTACTACCTTCATTGGAGGTGTGGTAGTTGCTTGTTATGAAAGCAACTCCAGATAGTAAGTTTTGAAGGAGACATTATTAATAGATAAAATTTGAAAAAGAAAAACACTAAAAGGAATACTGGTTAGTGTTCCACTTAATCACACTCTTTCATTGTTGTGTTTTCAGTATCCCTTTATAGAAATTGCAATTTTGCTATTTTTACCTCTTGTCTTGTACCTCCTTTCCTTGTTTTGTTGGGGAGTATAGTATCATATGTTTAGTCATGAATCTCTTTTCATATGCTCATTCAAAATGCATTTCTAACCTTGTGTAAGAGTGCATTCTATTATGCCATATTTAGGGGTTTTGTGTAACCATTCCTCACAATTACCCATAGATAGTGTGACCTAAACAAGGCTTTATGGTCAGTGACAAGTATTCTTAATTCTTGCCCTTAAATAAAGGATTCTATAGACTTTAAAGAAGAGTATTGTAAGAAGAAGCATCTGATGGAGATAGAGTATTGAATGAGAAGAAAACATAAAATCCAACTCTCATACCATATCAAATATTTAAGTCACCAATATAATAGAGTAAAAGAGAGAAAATCTGAATTTGTTTTAGCAAATCAAGCTATTGCATATGGAACTCATTTTATTGATTGATCCAGTTTGAAACAAATTATAATGAACCTATATGGATACTACATTATTGTCCAACTTATTAATGATATTGTCCATTTCAAACAAAAAAAACCAAAATGTATCAAAATCCTAAAATAATAATTTTGATAAAATTTTATATTCTTAAAAAGACTTTTACAAATAATTTCTATTCATTGAGAAAATATATAATAAAATAGATAACAAAATGCAGTTATGAATCAGAATAATAATAATAATAATTAAAAAACATATATATTATAAATAAGAAAAGATTTGAGAAAAAAACATACATCTTTCAATTTCTGAAAAGCTATATAATTATTAACCTGACCAGAAGACAATGTTGGAGAAGAGCGGAACACAGGTAGAGGTGATCCGACCGGATCACTTCCCTTCCATAGCTACGATATGTTCGTTCCCAGGCATAGCCATGGGAACATTAAGAATTCTGCACTTTTCTATTTACGTCACACCTAATAGGTGGTTTGAAAATAATCATAACAATTCCACCTAAAATCATTACGAAAAAAAACAGATCAAGGACCTTAGATCGAGGAATCAAACTAAGTGCCAGGTTCCGTCTTTCCAGTCTTGAGCGCGACGTAAGGCTGAAAGGCGATATGCGCAGAGAGTTTTGGTACCGGGAAAGTAAACTAACCAAAACTCCTCCCCACAGAAGAGCCTCCTCACGATGAATCCACGCCACCAGCAATCTTTGTCGTACGCTTCTACGAATAATCCTTCCTCTAAGGGAACAGCCAACTGGCTTTGAGGCGGAAGAGGTCGCATTTTATCCGCCTGCACCTCCTCTACCAGTGGGTCGCCGTTATCGTTTACAAATTTATCCAACTGTATACGGCAAGGATCGCCGCGCCTGCCAGGA
This sequence comes from Pinus taeda, assembly GCA_000404065.3. Taxonomy (NCBI): domain Eukaryota; kingdom Viridiplantae; phylum Streptophyta; class Pinopsida; order Pinales; family Pinaceae; genus Pinus; species Pinus taeda. Next base: position 1,090 of record APFE030400196.1, on the reverse strand, counting down.
GTTGTGACAGTTCCCTCAAACCAAGCTCCCTCGAATCCCTTCTCATCGCTTCGGAACTCGACTTTCATTCCTTCCACCCATTCCATTTTTTCCCGTTCCGCTTTACCGAACAACCCGAAACCCTTCAAATCTCTGCAAACCGCCGAAAACCCTAATAGCTTCAAATCTCTGCAACGCCAACACAGTGCCGAAAGAAAAATTATGCGCTCTGCACTTTGTGTTACGTTTTAACCATTCTTACCCGGTTTACTTTTTTAACTTAGATTTTTAAATTACCCAAATTTTTATATACAGATAATTTTTTAAAAATAATAAATTAATAATATTTATATTAATAATTTGTGTAAGATAGCATGGCCTGAAAACTTTCCACGGAAACGAAACAACCATTCAAATTCAAATTAAAGCCCTCTGACTAAAATAAGAAATTAATAAATATATTTAAAAAAAGCCATTTATAATGCAAAACAACTGTTTACACTGTTTACAAACAACCATTCAAACTAAAAGCAGTATTCTATAAAGCGCGACGTTTTGAAAGCTTTTCCTGCGGATTTTTCCTGCCAAAATATTGGAATCCCAAATTTGATAGCTAGTTTCTGCACAATCAATGGTTCCCAGGGGTTTTTAACGGCGAGGAATCCAATATGCAGTAAACCATTTTTAACTGCAACTAAAAATAAGATTTAACCTCATTTATAGACCAACTCCCAAATTAAAATCCCTCCCACTAAAATCAGGAAAATAATAAAATATATTAAAAAAAAACTATTTAATTCTATTCTAATTTAAAATATTTTAATCATTTTAAATTAAAAATTAAAATTATTAGAGTAATTTTTTAATAAAGAAATTATAAATATTTAAAAGAATTATTTATAAAATTGAAAGTAAATTTTTGAGTTATTATGGATTATTAATATTTGAGACCTTGAGTTTTATTATTAATAAGTTTAATTCCATTTTAACTTTATATCTATCAAAGGCCTCATATATTTACATCTCAAATTTAATCTCACTTAGCTATATCTAAAATTAATATGGTAATATGCATCTAGGTTCTTTTAGTAATTGATTCTAATTATAAGTA
>APFE030400190.1:64966-92348 GCA_000404065.3 Pinus taeda | reverse complement strand
AAGTAATAAATCTAATCTACTTACATCCTAATGTGCTCCATGACATCTACTTCACATCTCCTTCCATGTTGAGAACATCAAAGCTTTATTCAATTTTTTCAAAATTGCAAATACAAAGTTTTCCAAAGCTTTGAGACTATCCAGGACTAACATAAGCTAAGCTTAAGAACTAGTGTCTAACTAAGCTAACTAATGAAGGAGAGAGATCTCCTATTTATACAAAAGATGAGAGCCATCTCATTAATGATAGTCCATGAATCTCTCCCTCTACTTCTAGAGTCCTAATCAAAATAGGAACTGATAAGACACATGTCTTTTTAGAGTTACAATACAATTAGGAGATGTGACACATATCCTCATGATCCCATGATTCTTTCCACTCAAATTCGAATTTGGCCTTAGAGTGCCACATAAGGGTCTTCTAGAAGCCTCCTTTCAACCTACACATGTCAACAATCTCTACCCATTGGTTAGGTATAAGCTTATGCACATTATTTCCTAATTTTTAACCACAAATTCACTTAAAAGGCTTAGAATTAATAAAGATTGGAAAAACATAAATGTGGCCCAATGATAATGAAAGTGAGATGAATGTGGTGACATAGTAGTGAAATGGAGGTGATATAATGGACATAATAGTGAAAGTGTAATGGAAATGAATGACATTTTCAAGACTCAACAACTACGACAGCGACGATGACTTGGAATGTATCTACAAAATAACCATGTGGGAGAAAGACTCTGTAAATCCAATCGCAGATGGGCGAATCTCATGGGAGCATGAAAGCTCCTTTACATCAGATTCTGATGAAGAGATAGATATATGGTAGAACTGGTTACACGAGGTAACGACGCTCAACTGTAACATGATGACAAGATCAATGCACTATGTAACAACAGAGATAAGGGATCTTCCTATGTACGGTGGGTTGGGTGAAGTGGAGGAGTTCCTGAACAAATTTGAAAGAGAAGTGTCAGAACGATAACATGTCGACGCTCTTAAAAGGGTATTGTGCGCTATGCCCACAAGGTGGTGGGGTATGTACCATAAGAGTTTTGAGGACTAGCACGACTATCGAAGGATGATGCGCCTACGATTTGGGAAGCCTCATATGTGGTTGAAAGAAAAGTATGAGAACTGAAATGGCCCATGTGGTCACCTTTCCAGGTGGATACATGCATATGGTGTGAAACTTGCAAGAATGCACATAGTACGTGTAGTAGGAGACACGATCGGTAAGAAAGTGAGGGTCAGACAATGGCGTGAATGACCCCTCGAGTTGGGACTATGAAGTATGGAAAGACGAAGTTCACAGAAGAATATCCACACAAAAGCCTTTAACCAAGTATGCGAAGCAATGAACAAGGTCCAAAATGTGAAGCAGACCAATTGGGACATGCGCGTACTAGAAATTCTATGGGCTTATAGGATCGCGTGTAAGAACCTGACCACGTAGGCACCACCAAGGCTGGAGTATGAAACAACCACTATAAGCCCTATAGTACTTGGAAATCTTAGACCATGCATGATAACCCTGGTAGATATGACATTTCGCAGAACCCTAAAAGAAGAAATTCAACTGGGAAGCTCTAGGCTCCAAGAGCTTGAAAAATAAAGGGTACGATTAAGAAAGAAAAGTGCTTTGGTGGATGTGGAAGTCAAAAAATTGGAGGGTGAAATAAGGGTAGACCTCCTTGATAAAAAGAGCAGGTTGATAAGACAGGGTGTGAATGATCACGTTGACAAGTTTGAGGACTATTGTCATGGATTGATCAGTTTGATGCCTTGGCTTGGATTTCATATTACTACGCAAAGTAACCAGGGTGGCGCACTGATGATAAGGTATGCGACGCTGTTGGTAACAGAGAAAGTTGGGTATTTTCTAGGGAGAATTATGGATGACTAGAGGAAACTATACCTTAGTGGCGCGGCCACCTGACTAGCCAAGAGAAGTATAGTCTTAGTGCTCCAGGTAGTTGAAAGGAAGCACGGGACTATAAACTATTCTACCTGGGAGCTGCGCGATGTTGGAGCTAGGTGTAGAAGAAAAGAGTCACAAGGCCTGTAACTACACATGGGGGGTAGTGTTGCCCTTTGGGCTGGCCAGAAAGTGATTGTGGAAGTCAGTACTCATGATGGTATGCTTGACTTGAGGTCAAATGGAGCAGGCAATAGGCATTTAAGATGCGATTTATGGGCAATATTTGGAGAAATATTCCACCAAGGCAGCATTAATGAACCAGATTTGGGGGGAAATGGTAAAATTCAAATTCAAAAAGAACTATAAAATACAAAGGGCTACCCAGCAAGCAACACTTGGTCATTTGCGAATTCAGCTATTGAGCAAATCCCTGACTGTTGTGTGCCGAGCGTTGCTTGAGCCCTTGAGTTTGCGAGTGAAAGATTTCTAGATAGATATGATGGGATCAACTAAGGATGTTATGGAGATAAATGAAATGACTGCCGAAGAGACCGTTTAGACCCTGGCTATGGGTGATGCTTTGAAAGGTGTCGGGATTGTGGCAGAAATCCTGAAATCACCACACACGCCAAGACCCAAGAAGGACAAACAAGTAATGGTTCCCATATGTGTGTCCCCGTTGAACCCACTGCACACAAAGTTTTCAATGGAGGAGAAGGGGAAATTTGTAACCATAGAGACCGATGAAGAAGAAAATCATCGGGAGGATCTTATCCTTGTAGAGGACGAGGATGAAGGCATGGACGAGGACATTAAGCCTGCGCATCCTGCGACAAAATTTCTCACCTATGTTACCCCATGAAAAGGGAAGGCTAAAGTGCCCAAGGACTCTTGGACAAGATGAGGATCTCACTCCAGACCTCACTCCTCCCAGACAACATTATTTTTTAGGGCACGGACCTGGGATGGTTGGCGAGCCTAAAATCCAAAGATTGGGACCTCGCTGACCATGAGAAGTTCGCTCACCTTGAGATGAGGCACCTCATGAAGCCCAAGCAGAACACCATGGCAAGGGTTAGAGAACTAGAGCCACGAAAGTGGTTTCCAAAAGTGGAAAAGGCTAGGCTACTGAATTTTCTCTAGGTGGCTCATTTCCACCATGTCCCAATAACCATTTTCGTCATCAGGCGACTGCTCTACCTAGTTCATGATTGGTGTTTCTGGCTGGAGGAGCCCATCCCCATCACAGAAGACTTGATTCACTGTATTTCCCAGCTTCCATTTAAAGGAGAAGACCCCGTGATCATATCGGAAGGGAAGAGCAATGACTTGGCCGTCGCGGAGGCCATGAAGAAAAAGTACAAGCTGGAAAAGAAGAAGAGGGGCTACGTCACCTCCAGCATTAAGGAAAAAGCAGTACGCATGACGACCCAAACCCTTGCAGGAAAGGTTATGCACAAGTGCCGCGTAGGAGATGTACATACGCTGATGGTTACACTAGCTAAGAAATCCACAGAAGAGGTCCAGTTTAACTAGTCGGAGTTCCTCTATAAGGAGTTTTTAGAGAATTTCTATGAAGCTCAGGAATAAGGAAAAACATTCCACTATGCATGGCTTATGTTATCCATATTTCTCGTGGTAGGGGAATTACCAGAGGATAGTCCCTTCCCCATATTTGACAGGGACCTACCAGAGGCTGCGAAGTATGCTTCGCTCTGGACCATAAAGGATGCCAAGAGGATCCACAATAGAAAAATATTTTCGGTGTTCATGGAGATGAACCTCAGAATGGAGATCAACCGCAAGCTACCATTGTTTCCCATTGTTTACAATAGCCTGTAGAGTTTGGCGGAATTAAAAGTGGACATCCACAACATTTATATCAGAGCACACAAGGATCCAACCAAACAATGGGTAAAGATACCCTTTGTACCTAAAAACGATGTCATTCTTAAAGTAATGGTGGCATGGCCGCCAGAGTGGCACGCCCTAGATGTCACGGAGATTGAGAAGTCGACAACATAAAGAAAGAAAGATGAGGCGAAGCTGTGCATCGCATAGTGGGCCAAAAAGTGAAGCAACGAAGCAGTGATAATAGAAGTGCGGGCATTGTAGGACATAGAAAGAAACTAAGTAGGAAAATGTTATAGCAGTAGCAATAGCATAGCAGGCAGCCGTGAAGGCGGGCAAGGGCCAGACGACGTCTTCATAGGAGTAGGAATCAGAGGATTAGAAACATTGGAGAGAGGCATGGACCCACAAACTACGTCAATGCAGTTAACGCATCAGCACACAATAGAACAGGAAGGGTCACGTAGGAAGGTCAGGGCATCAAATTTTTCTATTGACCCAATCACCCTAATCGAGGGCGATCTACACAACATCGGTGAGACAGTGTGCAATGTCACGTCTGAGGCTCTCAAAGATTTCATGCAGGAGAACTAGATTGTGTTAGTGTCCCTGAGAGTGCAGTTGTAGGAATTACAGGTGTGCCCACCTCAGGCTGGTAGCCTTTCAACCAACCTCGCAATGGGATCAACAACAGGAGAGCAGATGTTGCACGTGTGGATGACGAATACCATAGTGCTACTAGAAAGCGAACTAGTGACATCAAATGAGGCTGACAAGCCTACAGTCAGTATGCTGAAAGGTCTCTGTCTCAATATGGTTACACTCTCACTAGAGACCTTATATGTTTTACAGGATGGGATACCTATAGAGTTGCACGCTAGGGAGAGCCGTGCATCGCAAGTCATTAGTGAGTAGAAAATCAATATGGAATAACTAAGCTTGCAGCATGACAAAGTGGTGTCGCAGAACCAACAACTAGTATAGGTAATAGATTATGCTTGCCAAAATGTCCTGGATTTGGCCATCCCAGTAGACATGCCAGCAGAGGCGTGGATCCACAAGTTAGCAGCAGGGGTCCACAAGGCAAGGGAAGGAATGACAAAGGTTCATCTAGAGCTGGTCCTTCAGATCACCAAGTTGCGGTTAAAGGCACAACCATCCACCCCCCTAAAAGTCAGAGATAGTGCGTTTGCACTACATAGCGGGACTAGATGAGATTGGCAGTGCAGTGCGAGACTGCACCAATATGTTGGAAGACTCACTTGAGGTCCTCTAAAATCTGGAGGAGGACCTCAACATCCATATTTTAGAAGCCAAGGTGCAAGAACTCCAATAGGCGTATGACAGCATTTGAGGAGCTGCGCAGGCGGTGGCTTTCACTCAGAGGCTCACACAGATGCAACAAGCTAAAGCGCTGAAAGAGCAGGTGGATGCGACACGGAACAAGGAAGGGATCTTCAAGGCATGTGTTCAACATTGGATTGACGAGGCCTTCACCATCAGAGCAAAAATTGAAGGCAAGCTTGCACACATGCAGCAGATGCACGTATTGATGCAAAGAAGCACTCCCAACATAGAGGTCTTGGAACAATGTATGCAGTAGATCCAACAAGTAGTAGCTCAGTGCGTTGTTGACCTTTCCATCAGTTGAGAACAATTGGAGGGACTTCGTGCGAAGATCTCTACATGGACAGAGTGACTCGAGGGTGGGTCACGATGTTTGTGTTTGGGGTGATCAAAATGGATCCAAGAATTCCCTCTAAGTCTTCATGAATATTTTATAAAAAATCATGCCCAAGCCAAAAGTCCTTTAAAGGATTGAAAATATCGAAAGAGGGACATCCTTAGGAGGGCAGAGAAACACTACAGGGAGGCCCAAAACCTATGAAATCAATAAAACGACAGGTGGAATAGGTGATGCACAGTAGCCATTTGATCTAGTTGATCAATAGTCCAGATCAGATCAGAAATCGCAATCGGCGGAGACTATCAATGAGATATCAGTGCTTTTTATATATGAATTGCGACGATGAATGTGGAGTGAATCTGGACCATCGATCAAGTGCGAAGATCAACGGCCCATATTAAATCGGTGGATCGCTGTCAAAGCATGCAGTGGAGGGATTTATAACGGCCCGAGGGTTATTGTGATGAGCAATTGTGATATATTGAATAGCAGCATTGGATCGGAACTATGCAGTGGAGTGAGGCTGATACCAATAAGGGCAGCGATATTACAGAACCAATAATATAATAGGCTACATTGCATATATATTGAATTCTAAAAAACTGTGTTTTTCTTTATAAATCGCATTTTCATGAACAAACAAAAAAAACTAAAAGGAAAAGTGTCGATGCGATGTTGTGGACCTGAAAGGGTTTATTAGCAATATTGAACAGTATTTCAGGTCCGAGAATGTTAGATTTACAATGTTTTAATGTATTTTTGTATTAAACGAAATACACAAAGACAAAACCATCTTGATAAGCGATAGCATCCTGTGGGCAGACCTGATAGGGGGATGAAATGAATTTATGGACATTGAAGTCCGACATATCATTTTTTGGCAGATTTTTCTTGTTTTATGCATATTTCTCTGTGTTGATGAAAAGTGTCTACGTTGGGGAATCCAATGGATTTCAAGGGACCTAGGCATTCTTACATTACGAATCGGTGGCCACCTCCCCTTCAGGCATTATTCCATACTTGGGAAAAACTAGAAGACGGATTCGAACAAACAGAGGCCTGGGAGAGTGAAGGACGAGGAGATGAAATGAATAGGCAGCCTAGAATTGCTTTAAAATTCATAGACAGAGAGAAAATAGGCAGGTAGTGTTGAACAACAAATGCGAGACACAGCTAGGATAGATTAAGAGCTATGGGGGAGTCTGTGTACTCAGAGGAAGCTTGAGGGATTCAAGTGAATCTCTTGTTATTGTAATCTATTTGTGTGTGAGGCTCAAACTGAGCTCACTATTGTAAAGACTCTATTTGAAGACTTAATAGAGAGGCCACCACTGAAGGCTGGACCAGGAGATGTAGCCCAGGAGTATTGGGTGAACTCCTTATTAAATCTATTGTGTTTTTATGGGATTGCCTATTATAGTCTTTAATTGCTTCAAAGTCTATGTATTTCACAATCTGATCGATCCATTGGATAAAATAACATAGACACATCCATGCGGATGAGTCCGAAATACCTCATTAATTGTCTTAGATCTTGTATCATGTCAAGTGCCATCATAGCTTTAGGTTTCTAAGGTTAGACAAGCTTGTGCTAGACTGTTTATGAGCTCTCACTAGATCAAAGCTTAAATTAGGAGAAGGAAAATTGGTTGAATCTAACCCAAAAATTGGTAGAGTCTATACTAGGAGGAAAATGGCAGAAGAAAACCCTTTGGAATAAAACTCTCAGTTCATGGACAATTTCATGACCATGAGAGCCATGGTAGAAGAAATGTATAGAGAATTTAAGAAAGGTCAGAGTGAAGATTCTTCTACTTCCAAACAAGACAAAGGAGTAGAACAATCTCATATGAAGTCAAAGGGAAAGGAAAAGAAGTTCCTCTATCCACACCTCTTGACAACCCTGAAAATAAAAAGAAGAAAACATCTTTGATTAAATTAGATGTTAAATTTGATTTTTCTATTTATGATGGAGAGTTAAATGCATAGAAGTTAGATAACTGGATTAAGAAAATTGATGTGTATTGAAAGGTTCAAAATATTGATTCAGATAGAAGTAAGATTCAACTGGCTAGCCTATGCCTTGGAGGAACTGCCTTGGTATGGTGGGAAGGCAAGACACAAGCTAACTTGAAGAAGCATGGTAAAACTCTTTCTGTCTGCAGTGAATTTGTTTCTTCAATTAAAACACAATCCTATCCACTAGGTTATGTGCAGCAAGCTATGACAAGTTTTCAAACTCATCGCCAATTAAAAGGGAAAAGTGTAGAAAGCTACACCAAAGAGTTTAGAAAAAGAGCTTTGATTTTAGGCATTTCTTTAGACTCTCCTAAAACTTTGCTGAAGTATATAGGTGGTCTACATAGTTATTTGAGACATACCATTCTCATGTTTAACTCTACTAGCATAGATGAGGTATTTGTTTAAGCTACCCATCTAGAGTCTATAGGCAAGAATGTGAACCCAGAGATTGGGGGATCATCAAAACCCACTGCAAACAAGAACAAGGAAGATAGGAAGCAGAAATTGGAAGAGAGGAAGGCCAATATTGTACAAAAGGCCACACCTTCATGCACTTACTACAAGAAGGATGGACATGATGATGAATATTGCTAGTCTTTGCATCCATATCTGAAACCCAAGAAGTTCTATGGCAAGAAGAAGAAGATTGTTGCTTCTATACAAAAAGATTTGGTGTCAGACTCAGGCAGCCACAAGTATACAAGGTAAAATTTTTGAATCATATTCTAGTAATTCTGTCCAAACTATTGATAGTGAAGAAAACGAGAGAAGAAGTCATGAGATTTCTCATAATAGAGTTATTTCCAAGCATCAAAAGATTGATACTGTGTTTGATAGTGGCTCACAATTAAATTTAATTTCTGAAGCAATTGTAAAGAAATTGGGACTGCTAACCGCACCTCACAAGAAGCCATATCCATTAGTTTGGGTATGTGATAAAGCAAAACTATAAGTGACTAGACAATGTAAACTTCGGTTTTCTTTTGGGTCAGTAGTTGTGGATGAGGTTGAGTTAGATATTGTTCCCCTAGATATATGTGGAATTGTTTTAGGAATTCCTTACTTGTATGATAGAAAAGACATATTCTATATAGTTGAAATTAAGTATCAACTCGTTAAATATGGAATCAAATATATTGTAAGAGCTCATAAACTCAAGAATAATTATACTCTCATAAACTCAGGGAAGATGAAAAGAATTTTAAATTCATGCAAGCAAATTTTATTGATGGTTGAAAAGGAAAAGAAACCTGATAAGACCAATGTATTTGAAGGTTGTGATGCTAAACAACAAGCTGATTTAGAAAATGTTGTTTCAAAATATGATATATTATTTGAAGAACCTAAAGGTTTGCCACCAAAAAGGGAAATTATACATGATAATAATTTGTAGCAAGATGCTCCATTTGCTAACATCGGAATGTATAGGTTATCCAGTTTAGAGAATGCATAAATCAACAAGCAGGTATAGGAGCTACTTGAGAAAGGGTTCATAAGACCAAGCACATCACCATGCGGATCTCAAATCGTGTTGGTGAGAAATAAGGATGGTTCGTGGAGGATGTGCATTGACTACAGACCATTGAATAAAATAACGATCAAGAATCATTATCCCCTTCCTCCCGTAGATGATCTATTAGATCAGCTGAAAGAATTTGTTTACTTTTCCAAGTTGGACCTACGTAGTGGTTACCATCAGGTCAGAGTAGCAGAGCAAGATGCATGGAAGACTACTTTCAAAACAAAACATGGTTGTATGAATGGCTAGTTATGCCTTTTGGCTTAACTAATTCTCCTGCCACTTTCATGAGAGTAGTGAATGATGTACTCAGGACTTTTATTGGTGATTTTGTAATTGTATATTTGGATGACATTCTTTTATTTATTAAAACATGGGAAGAACATTTGAAGCATGTTAAGTAGACACTAGATGTTCTGAAAAGGGATAATCTCTATGTTAAATTATCAAAATGTGAATTTGGTAAAACATTTTTGAATTATTTGGGTCATATTGTAGGGGGTGGTGAATTGAGGATAGATCCCTCTAAGGTTGCAATCATTATAAACTGGCCTAAACCCAAGTCTACTACTAAAGTTAGAAGCTTCCTAGGGGTACCATAATATTGGAGAAAGCTTGTTGCTAACTTTTCCTTAATTGTAGCTCCCTTACATGGTTTGACAAGATTGAATAAGGTGTTTCAGTGGGGAGGCAAATAGCAGAAAGCCTTCAACAGCTTCAAAGAAAAAATTAATACAGCACCAGTACTAGCATTGCCAAATCTTCAACAACCATTTGAGATTGAAACAGATGCCAGTGATTATGCCATGGGAGCAGTGTTGATGCAACATGGTAAACTCATATGCTACCATTATGAGAATTTTAATTATGCAATAGTTAATTATCCTACATATGATAAAGAATTGTGTGCATTAGTCTAGAGTGTGAAAAAGTGGAAACATTACTTAATGGGAAAAGAAATAGTTATACACATTGATCATTAGCCACATCAATACTTGCACTCAAACTAAATTGCAGCAATCAAGACACTATAGGTGGATGGGTTTCATACAACAGTTTCATTTAGTCATCAGATATAAAAAGGGCATACACAATAAAGTTGTAGATATGTTGTCCAAACCAATTATAAATGCATCTACTATACTTAAGCATAACTCAGTAATGCATGAAAGAAAAATTAAACAATATGCTCAAGATATAGACTTTAAAGATGTTTATGCAGCTTCAAGTAATGGAAAAAGGTAGAGGAATTGGATTACTATGTTAAGGACCAACTCTTGTTCATTTGGGAAAGCTATGCATTCCACAAATCGAGAGAATTAACATAATTAGGGAGGCTTGTACACTCCACTACCAGTCCCCTCCCATCCTTGTGAAAGTGTTTCCATGGGCTCTGTTGGGGATTGCCAAAATCTAGAAAGGGAAATGACTATTTATATGTTATTGTGGACAGGTTTAGCAAAATGTGTATTTTAATACCTTGTAATAAGAAAATTACAGCTGAACAGATAATGAAATTCTTCTTTTACCATGTCTGGGTGCATTTTGGGTTACCCACTTCCATAGTCTCTGATCGAGACTCCCGATTTGTTGGGAAGTTTTGGTCAAGTCTCTGGGAATTAATCGACACTAGACTGAATAAAAACACAACTTTTCATCCGCATACAGGTGGCCAAATAGAGGTATTTAATGGGACAATGATCTAGTTGCTTAGGGTTTATTGTAGAAAGCATCCCAAGCTTTGCGATGAACACTTATGTTATGTGCAACATGCTTACAACCATGCTAAACATTCTTCTACAGAGATCTCCTTTTCAGACCTGTTTTGGTTTCATACCAGGGTCTCCCTTGGATTTTGTCTTTGAAAAAGACATAGCAATTGTTGGACACAATGAAGTGGATAAAGCGACTCGATTCATTGAACACACCCAAGAGATTCACCAGGAAGTGCAGGAACATCTAGAAAAGAATCAAGCCAAATACAAGGCAAGGAATGATAAACACTAGGTGGAGCACAACTTCCAAGTTGGCAATCATGTCTGGTTGTATATCAGCAAGGACAGAATGCAAGGTGAAGGAAAGAAGCTGAAGCCAATAAGGTATGGGCCTTTTAAGGTACTTGAGAAAATTGGTGAGAATGTTTTCCGCCTTGATCTGCTAGCATACATGCACATCTATTCAGTAGTAAATGCAAAAAATTTAAGATTGTTTGAACCTTCATTAATTGAAAATCCTAAAGAGCAAAGTCAATTACCTTCCATTGATGATTTGTTGCCTGAATACCTCAATGAGCTACAGAAAGATATAGTTCTGGATAGGAAGGTGAGGACAACGTGCAAAGGAGATGTTGAGTACCTAAGGATTGGACTCAAAGTTTCAAAACCCAACAGTGCAAAATGGATAGAGATTGGACAAGTGAGGCAGTTGTATCCTCACTTGATTGATGCTTGAAAACCAAATTTTCGTGGTCCAAAAGCCCCTTTCAGTGGGAAGGCATGATCCAAATGGATCAAAGTGAATGCCCTCTAAGTCTTCATGGATCTTTTAAAAAAAATCATGCCCAAGCCAAAAATCCTTTAAAGGATAAAAAATATCGAAAGAGGGACACCATTAGCAGGGTAGAGAAACACTATCGAGAGGCCCAAAACCCATGAAATCAATAAAAAGATAGGCGGAATAGGTGATGCACAATAGCCATTCGATCTAGCCGATCAATGGTCCAAATCGAATTGGAAATCACAATTGGCGAAGACTATCGGTGGGATATCGGAGCTTTATATATATGAATTGCGACAGCAAATGGACGAGTGAATCTGGACCGTCGATCAAGCATGCAGATTGACAACCCATTTTAAATCAGCGGATCGTTGTCAAAGAATGTAGTGGAGTGCTTTACAACGACCCGAGGATTATTATGATTAGCGTTTACGATATATTGCATCGCCGCATTGCATCAGAACTATGTAGTGGAGTGGGGCCGATACCAATAAGGGCAGCGATATTAGGGACCCCATAATATAATAGGTGACTTTGCATATATATTGAAGTCCGGAAAACTGTGTTTTCCTTTATAAATCACATTTTCACAAACAACCAAAAATAAAATAAAAGGAAAAGCGTCGATGCGATGTTGTGGACCCGAAAGGGTTTATTAACAATATTGAACAGTATTTCAAGTCTGAGAATGCTTGATTTACAGTGATTTAACGTATTTTCGCAGTAAACGAAATACACAGAGACAAAACCATCTGGATATGTGATAGCGACCAGTGGGTGAACCCGATAGGGGGATGAAGTGAATTTAAGGACTTTGAAGTTTGACATATCATGTTTTGCAGGTTTTTTCCTGTTTTATGCATATTTCTCTGCGTTTATGAAAAACAGTCACATTTAGGAATTTGACAGATTTTAAGGGACCCAGGCATTCTTACATTACGAAATTGGTGGCCACCTCCCCTTCAGGCGCTATGCCATACTTGGGAAACACTGGAAGAATGGTTCGAATAGACAAAGGCCCAAGAGACTAAAGGACGTGGAGACGAGACGAACATGCAACCCAAAATGGCTTTAAAAGCCATAGATAGAGAGAAAATAGGCAGGTAGTATTGAGCAGAGAATGGGCGACAGATTTAGGAGAGATTTAGAGCTGTGATGGAGTTTGTGCACTCAGAGGAAGCTTGAGGGATTCAAGTGAAGTTCTTGTTATTCTAATCTGTTTGTGTGTGAGGCTCAATCTAAGCTCACTATTATAAAGACTGTTTGAGAGCTTAGTAGAGAGGCCACCATTGAAGGCTAGATGAGGAGATGAAGCTGAGGAGTATTGGGTGATCTCCTTATTAAATCTACTATGTTTTTATGGGTTTGCCTATTATAGTCTTTAACTACTTCAAAGTCTATGTATTTCGCAATCTGATCGATCCATTACATAAAAGAGCATAGGCACATCCATGCACATGAGTCTATAATAGATTAATAATTGTCTTAGATCTCGTATGAAATCAGGGGGCTTGTTGGGCATGGAATCCCCCCCAAGGCATGTTTTGGGGCTTAAAGCCCAAGTTTTGACTAAATATTGTTGTAAAGGCTCTCTGAATTGTGGGTACAGGATGCGAAAGTATGATAGAGTCACAAGGTTGTCAACCCTAGTTTTGTGATGTAATGTTGGTTGGATAGACCCACCCATGGTTTTCGAACCATGGGATTATATAAATAGAGTGAGGCTCTAAGTTTAAATAGGGAGAAGGGGGAATCCGAAGTCTAAGTTTTTGAGTTGAAGTGTAAAGTGTGTCAGTGGGTCATAGAGTAGGAGAAGGCTCTGCAGCTAAGTGCGCAGAGGCCTAGTAGTCCGCAGGTGCTTGCACAGACCCTTGTGGCTGAATGCGCAGGGTGGGTCGAGTCTGTAACCTTTGAAGAATCATTAAAAAAGATGTTTTTCCATAATTTTTTGTATCTTTCGCTAGTTTAATGCATGATTGAATATAATTTATGAGTATACTTTTTATTTACTGCACGAACTAGTATTAATATTTTATATTGTTATGTATAACTTAAGACATTCAACTAGTCGAAGATAATTAACTAAGATTGGAATATAAGCAAAGATCTTGGGTAATAGCACATAGCACAGTTCACATACCCTAGGTAGGTATACCCAAAGGTAATATCAGGCTGCGAGGAATGGGAAAGTGCACGAAGCAACTTGTGTGCAAGGAAGAAACCTGGTTCTAGAACCCTCCCATACTACTTCGGGTGAGACCTCAGTCCATGCTCTGTGGACTGTTGCCAGAAGGGCCAGTAGTACTACGATTTGTTTGGCTAATCAACTCTGAACATGGGTCAAGTCACAAACATAGGACTTTATTTGATATGTATTCCCCACCTCTGTCGGTCCTCAAAACTTTGATGTAATATCCCCATTTATTTTCAATAAGGGATGTGTATTGACGTAAGTGCTCAAAAACTTTACTCTTATGTTCTAAAAATTAGACGCATGTTTTCCTTTTATACTCTTCTATGAATTCTAAGAAGTAAATGTTGACACAAATTGATGGTGTCTACATTGCTCTACATAAATATAAATGGAAAATTTCCGAAGGTGCCTTTGCTCTTACAAAATTTCATGCTAGAAATGATTCTCTATATTGTTTTCCTAAGATGCATCCTTCACATAACTTATCTGGTTTTTCTCCCTTCACCATGCCTTTTCTATGAGAAAAACTTAAGCCTCTAAAATTAAGATTACCAAATATAAAATGTCTTAACCAATGTTCATCCTTAACCTCTACTTGACAATTTATTTGTGTAACAACAACTGTCTATGTAACAACAATTACCTTTATTTTGTTTAGTGAATCAATTGACAGTTGTGCGTGTGCACCTTCTTCATTTAAATATGGTTTTTTCTTGAGGGGAAACATATTGTTACTTGTCATTTTCACTTTTCCAATTAGCTGCTTGCTGACAATTTATCCAAGGTTGTGCATTCACCATTTTTGAAGAATAATTTCCAACCTTTTTGCATGAGATTTCCAATGCTTATGAGATTGTGCTTCAAAGCAGGGACAAAATATACATCTAAAATATATTTATTTCCCCCCTTCTCTATTATAATGTTGAATCTTCCTTTTCCCATAACAAACACTTTATTATCAATCCCTAATTTCACTTCATATTTCACACTTTCTTCTAGATTTGAAAACATTTTTATGCTTTCTATCATGTGGTTGTTGCACCGTGAATCTGGAAACCATAAATATTTTTACTTCTCTTGTGCTACATTTCAAGTTAAAAATATGTTGTCTTGGTTCTGATTTTCCTTTGAGAAATTTTGATTTCGTTTGTTACTAAAATCATGTTGCTTCTTCAACTTGAGTTTGAACAGTTGCCTCTTCCACCTCTGTGTGGACTTGTTCTTCTTCTTCTTTCATTTGATCTTCCTCTACCTCTACCTTGACCAATTTAAAATTTTGTCTTGAAGGCATGCTCCAATGAAGTATTTGATGTTATATTCAACCTACGCTATTGAGAAACCAATTATGCTTGATGCTCATACAACGAAAATTGTGAGAGTACCTTTAACTCTTATATAGTCACAATAATAGGGTCAAATATTAATGGAAAACTCAAATTTTTCTGAACTATCCTTCTAAATTCAAGCGTCTCACCATGAGACCTCATTTGAGTAACAAATCCAATAATTTGTGTGAAAAATGAGTCTATATTCTCAGAGTCTTTCATACAAATTGCCTCAAAATGTATCCTTAGAATTTTTAGGTCAGTGGTCTTCACTTTTTTCATGCCTTGATAGGTTGTCTGGAGAATATCTCATGCTCTTTTGGACCTTATTGTTGTTGTAATCCTTGAAAATATACTGTCATGAACTGCCTGAAAAATGTGGAAGAGTGATTCAGAGTCCTTCTTCCTATTGTCTCTCAACAAATCATTTCCAGCTAGTGTCAAAGCATTATATGTTGTTGCATCCACCAGTTCAAGGAACCCATTCCCCACCAAATCCCAAATATCTTGAGAAGAAAAAAGGCCTTCATTGTGATATCCCAATAATCATAATAGTTTTCGATTGAGTTGAGGTATTTATGGGTTGGTAAAGCTTGTGCTTGATAATGCTTCCATCCTTAACTACGAAGAACAAAAAAAATCTTGAACCTACTCCCATACCACTGTTTGTTTTTTAGAGAGAGCGTAAAAATTGGAAATATTATCTGCAAAAACAAAACATAGTAACAGGACACACAGTAAAAACACAAAAAAATAACTCAAAGTAATAAAACACTCTAAAACAGAGTAAAATAGGGGATGTACAGTAAAACTAGTAAATATATATTTTTGATTGAATGTGAAGCCAAAATACTTTATATTAAGGTCTATATAATACATAAACAATTACAAAGCTAAAACTAAGACTTTAGCTCATTCACTGCTCTAAAATAAAAGAGGTTTACTTATTGTAATTACTCTCTATTTCGTGTTGTAACAAATTGTATTAGCTTGTAAAATTTCTCCCTTGTATTTTTCTCCTCTTGTCTACATACCTCCAATCCCCTATAAAAACGTTTCTCACAACTACTCTTAGATACTCATGCATAAAAGGACTTATGCTACTATATTAATATAAAAATCTAGAAACGTCACATGACTTTGCGACCAACTTAACTATTTCATGTCATGACAAAATCCTAAAAGAGAATTATGGGATATTATTCACATAAATTAATTTCTTGTAACTCCATTAAATCCTAGGATTAATAACCACCAACTTTGCATCCTTGGCTCTACATAAAATCAATTCAAAATTCCTTTTGATGTTACTGAAAATCTACTTGCATACTTTCTAATATTGAATATAGTTAGTCGTTAAATGAGGTGGTTGGGTGTAATTTTCCAACACTTCCACTGTAATCATAACAACAAAAATTTACTACATGCAAACAATCTCTAAGATAGAAAAAAATATCTCCTGCCACTAACATTGTCAAGATGTCTACAAACTATTCGTGTGACCTCCAGCGTTGTAAAAAAATTTCTCCATTATTAATCAACTCTCTAATGAAATGATAGTTAGTGTCAATGTGTTTTCCCTCTTTATGGAAAACATAATTCTTAGACAAAGGAATTGAATAATTATTGTCAGAGTAAATTATTGTCATTCCTTCTTGTTCTTGCCATAAATTCTTCAACATTCTTCTCATCCAAATTGTTTGACATGATGTTGTTGTTGCAGGGACAGATTCAAATTTTCTTAACGATAGTGACATTATTGGTTGCTTCTAAGAAACCCATGAAATGTCTCCCAAACCCATGTTAAATATGTAGTCTGATGTGCTCTTTCTATCATAAACACTTCCAACCCAATCATTGTCAGTGTAGCCAACTAGCTTGAAATCACTTGCTGGAGTGTACAAAATACCATATTATTTTGTCCCTTTGACATACCTTAATATTATTCTGGCTTCTTTCCAATGTGTCTCATTCGGTATCTCCATATATATTGACACCAAGCTCACTACATATATTATATGAGACCTAGTTGTTTTTAAATACATTAAGCCACCAACCATACTTTTGTACAGTATTGGATTAACATTGTTGTTATAGTGTCCCTTGTTGTTATTGTCTTCTTTTCTATGACAATCAAATTTTCTTAATTTCAACCACATTATAATTGGAGTTGGCACATGCTTGTTATCCTTCATATTAAACCTCTTCAAAATGTATGAGGCATATTTTGCTTGAGAAATAAAGATTCCATTTTTTGTGTTCTTCACTTCTATGCCCAAAAAATATCTTAACAACCTCAAATCTATCATTTCAAATTAAATTTTCATGACTTTTTTGAAATGAATAATGTGGAGATCATCATTCCCTGTGAAAACCAAATCATATACATATAGAAAATAAAAATAAGCTTACTGTTACTCTCTTTGATGTAGAGAGTAAGCTCACCATCACATTTTTCAAATCCATTGTCGAACAAGTATGCATCTAGCCTACTATACCATGCATGGTTTCCTTGATTCAACCCATAAAGAGATTTCCTCAACCTATACACTTTTTCTTCTTGGTCTTGAACCTCATAACCCGACAGTTTCTCCACATATACTTTGTCTTTTATCACTCCATTCAATAATTCCATCTTCACATTCATTTTTTACACCTTCATCTATGTTCTACAATTATTGACAACATAGTACGCGCTATCTCCATTCTTACAACTGCTGCAAATGTCTCTACCTAATCTCTTTTGTGTTGTTGTTTGTATCATTTGACAACCAACCTTGTTTTGTGCCTTTCTATATTTCCTTCAACATAGTTTTCAGTCTTATAGACCAACTTCACATTTCCTTTCAGAAGATATGCCAACTCCAATATGTCATTCATTTATATCACTTCCATTTCCTTATTAGTTTTTTCAACCCATTTTTATTATGTAACAACATCTTCGAAATGAATTGGATCATCTACATCATAAAGCATATCATATAAAGAATTCATACATTCATTACTTTCAACATCATTTTTCTTATAAATTTCAGTGAAATGTTTTGCATTTTTACGTTCTCATTCTTAAAGAAGATGGACTTGACATGTCACTTGATGTTGCGCTTGGAGAAGATGATGTTGTGAGTCCTTGTGATGAACTTGGAGTAGTATTATCATGACTATGTGACATTTTCCTAATGCTTACTGATGGTGTCATGTTTTGACTGATTTTTTGAGCTTGAATAGGTGTAGTAGGAGTCACCAACAAGGAATTACTTGTTGCTTCCAATTCCTCGTTAGCTTATTATTGTATGTCTATTGTTACATTGATTGTCTTCTCCAAACTTCCATCCCATGTTTCCACTTCTATAAGTTAGACATCTCTACTGATTATGACCCTCTTGGTTGATGGATTGTAGAGCTTGTAAGGCTTGGAATCATCACTATATGCAATAAATATGCATTTCTCTCCATTCCTATCCAACTTCTTCCTTAATTCGTCTAGGACCTGTGCATAAGCCACACATCCAAGCACTCTCATACGAGTGACACTATGATTGCTTCCACTCCATGCTTCTTTAGGAATCATATTGCTGACACTTTTTGTTGGACAACTATTTATAATATATATTGTGCAAGTGACAACTTGAGCCCAATAATAAATTGGAAAATGCTTTTCCTTAAACATACCTCTTTCTATTTCCATAATGGTTCTATTTTTCCTTTCTACAACATGGTTTTACTATGGTGTATACCTTGTTGTAAATTGTTTGTGAATACCATGTTCCTTACATAAACATAGGAATTCATTTGATATGTATTCTTCACCACTTTCATTCTTTAAAACTTCGATGTGATATCAAATTTTGTTTTCAACAAGTGCTTTGTATTGATGGAAGTGCTCAAACACTTCACTCTTTTGTTTGAAAATGTAGATGCATGTCTTCCTTGTATAGTCATCTATGAGTGTCAAGAAATAGAAACTGCCACAAATTGACGGTGTCTGCATTGGTCCATTGGACCACACAAATCTGAATGGAAAATATCCAAGGGGAACTTTTCCCGTATTCACTTTTCTATTGGGAATAATTCTCTATGTTGTTTGCCCAAGGTGCATCCTTCACTTAACCTATTCGGTTTTTGTATGAGTGGAAATCCTTTCACCATTCCTTTATTATGCAACAAATTTAAGCCTACAAAATTAAGATGACCAAATATTAAATTTGATTGGCACGGCTCTAAAATTCATTACAGTAGAACATTTATTTATTTATTTACCATCTTGTATATTCTTGTTTTCTTAATAGATATGGCGTACAAGGTCTCAATCATGAACTCTCAAAACCATTCCTCATTATATCTACCTTTTAATCTTGTTCCATGAGTTTATTACAATATATACATTGGTAGGTTTATCAATTATGATGCTATCCCTATTTTGCAATTAACATTTTAATACTTAAGCCTTTGTTTAGGTCAACCCATCCAAATGTATAGTATCAAATTTCATATAGCGATAATGTTCTATTTAACTTGGAATCATTATAACACTAATAATATGGACATGATGGCTATCTATGAGGTTATGTGAGGGTGCACCTATCCATGGTTTGGTAATACCCATAAATGTTGTGATGTTGCTACTAACTCAACAAATAACCTATATTAAATGTCCATAGACACATAGTTAACCATTCTAGATATGTAACTATATGAAATCTAATATTTTTAATGATATATTTCCCGCTCCACCTTGGGAATTAAAAGGTCCAATCCAATTAAGCCACATTTACCTCCTTCACATGGAGTGCATGTGACCACGTAGGCAGTGTTTCAACCACTGGGATGAGAGAATATCCATCGAGAGTTGATATCTAATTGAATAACCCTAATATTCCTATTCTATCAACATTTGGTCATTATGTTGCTTCCTATGCCACCTCCTATGCCTAGTTTCTTTCGAAAATTATTTTGTAGTCATTCTTCCCTGTATGGCTTCCTAGTGACATAAAATGATCATGGAGGAAAGGTGGACTTCTCTCCCTTCACGATCTTCGTTTCTCCACATTGTACATGTAATTTCTTTTTTTCTTTTTTTTTGGTTATTGTGCTTGCCTTTTTATGGTGTTTCTATGGAGGATTTTCATAGCTTTATTTTTAATTTTGATTGATTTCCTTCCCCAATCGATGGAACTATGCGATTATTTCCGCTAGTTCTAGGTATAACATTCATAAAGAACCATTTCCTTCAATTCAACTCTCTTTTTTTCTCCAAGTAACCATTTTCATTTTTATCCTACTGGTTTTGATCTCATCGACTCTTTCTATTATGGTAAGAGGGTCATTCTCCCAATAAAGGTGATGGATTCCATAATTTTTTTCCTTTATTGTACATGGATTTTGGCAGAAGAGGCGAGTTAATCGCTTCAGAGTATCTTTGGGTTTACCTTACGACTCGATGTCTCTCTAGATTTCTTAGCTGAATGTCATGTACCAATACCTTTACTAGTTTTATTCTCTATCCTAAACCTTTTTTTCTTATTCTTATCTTTCTTAGTAAGCTATTTTTTTTAATGATTTTTCCCCTCACGAACGCTTAAAAATTGATTCTTTGGTTTATATTCAAATGGGCATTGGCACCTTAGCTTTTCTTTAGGCCTGGGAAGGTAAGGGTTTGGTTTTTATTGAATTATTTTTTGTTCTGTTAAGGTAGAATTTGAACTATGATTTACTCATACCCTATCTCCTCAGTTTTGCAGGTAATAGCTACTCTTTACTATCATGGTCCTGTGAGCGACAAGGCAACATAGTCGTCTCTGATATTCTACCTCTGTGATTTTTTAGGTTGGTGATGTTTACCTTCCTCGGGTATGATTTCATGCAAGGTTCTGCTATGATTCATTAAGAGTTAGTGAATTCCCGTAACACATGATTTATGGCCATTTTGGGTATTAAATTCCGTGAGGTCGAGGGAATTGTGGCATTGGAATTTCCTCTTTTAGTCTATAATTACTAGTCCTGATGCAATTGTATTTTGATACTAAGATTCTAGAATCTTATGTATATAGACCCTAACTACTAAAGGTGTAGACACCTCCCTATTAAATTGTGAGGCATAGGTGCTCGTATGAGGAAAGGACTTCTGTGTATTCTAGTAATTGAATTATTTGTTCCATCAGTGCTACTAAGTGAAAACTTTCTCCTTAATGAGTTATTTTAATGTCCCCCTATTCCAGATGATTTAGGTTTCTTACGTTTTAAACAGGAATGAAATATATGAAAGAGGCAAGTACTTATATTTATATAAATGTTTATCCCATTTCTTTTCATATGTCATATTGGTGTATGTATCGTTTCACTATTAGCACCATAATATATCCTTCTAGTTTTGGTTTTTCTAACTTCTCGATATTCTTCTGCTAGTCAATGGTTTCTCTATAGTGATAGAAGAAATTATAATTCCCTATTGAGACTCTTGTATAATTCTTATTTACTAGTCTCCTTTCATAGAATCGAATTTGTTAACTTATTCCAAAATGAGTAATACTAATTGTATATAGCATTAAATACCTTAGCTAGTAATATAACCTGTTAGGAGAATAGAAAATGAGTACATCTTTAACTGATTGCCTATTGTATTCTTTTGATTATGGACTTTACCACTAAAATTAAAGCCTTGGTAGTTTTATCACAATAAGATTTTTCTTGTTGTTGTAGCGGCAACAACCACCCTCCAAAATTTTGCCTTAGACTATTTTGGAGCCTCCCTACCAACCTTTCACAATACTTTGTCTTGCTTTGTCAAGTACTCAAGCTTCAGTGCTTTCCTTGCACAAAGACAACCTGTTGATCACGGTTGATCCATTCCCCTCACTAGCTGTTCACCTGGACTTGGTCCAAATGCAGGTTGAGCAAGTTCCCCTAGAAATTTGTACGTTTCTAGAGGGAAACTGGCCTTCCCTCCATAAATTGTGCAATCCTCTCTAGCAGCCTGTTGGGCTTCGGGACTATGGAATCCTGCTAGCCAGAACTCCCAGTAGGATTTGCACAAATTTCCCTAGAAAGGTTGCTCAGCCTAGGATTTGTGCAAATCTAGGCATCTGTCAGCTGCTTTGCCTACAAATTGTGTAATCCTCCTAGGAATTTAGCCCAACTCCCAACTAGGAATGCACATTTTTTCCAAGCAGTTGAGCAACTGCATGAATGAATAGTCCGGTTGACCAGTTCCACCCGGGAATAAGGAAACTTGACTTGCATGCATGAATAACTTGGTCTTCCTATAATACCAAGAGAGAACATGCAAATGCATCCCATGATTCATGGAGCTATTTTTAGCAGTCGGGGGTTACATGTAAAGTTGTTTTAGAAGTTTCACTCCAAGTGTCGCTTTCTCCTAGATTTGTGGCATCCACGTCATGAGAGAAAACTTATTTATTCGACACATTAGAGCTGATTCATTCACATTGATATTGGAGCTCTGACACGCCACAAAAAATCCAGGACTCTTCGACATGTTTGGCTCATCTATTCACGGGTAAGTGGCCTTAACTTGTCTTTTTTAACATTTCTTTCACTTTTTGTGTATTCGCTTGTATGAGTGTTTTTTCCTTGATTTCTTTGCTCACTTGCTGTTGTTTACATGTAGACTAGCTTGTCCTAGTTTTGTTTAAGTTTTTATTGCTATCTCACTGATGTCTCATGCATGAAACTGTTTTGCATAAACGTTCATCAAATCGACAAACTGCCTCACCTGCATGCATTTGATCTGTTTGTTGAATCTTTCATTTGCATTTTGCATGCATTGTCAATCACTTCTACTATCACTTAGTGTCACCATGCATTCATTTTCTTATTTACTTATAGTTTCCCATCACCGAGTTGGGCCAACATTGGCCCGGACTCGACCTCCACAAAGGCTACATTGCATAATCTGGGAAAGGAAGGCTCAACTTCCTCTCCAGAAATGTGATTTCCTACCCAACGTTGGCCTCCAAAACTATTTTTCACATTTCTGGAGTATAGTGGCTACTTGGCCCAAGCAATTGTGCAAATCTATCCCTAGTCTAACAGTCCTTCCTAGTTGGAATTGCACATTGCTCAATCCCAGCACCCAGTTGCCTGACTATATTGCGCCTTTCGCAGGTCCAGTAGCCAGTCCTACCTCACAAACAACCCAGATGTCCTTTTGCATAATTCTGGTAGCCAATCACCCAACCTCCCAGTATAATTTGGTCAATCTTGCTCATCCGCTTCCCAAGGATGTGTTGTATCCTCCCTCAGATTTCCTTTGTTTTCACTGACATATTTATTGCCATGCATGTTGCTTGTTTCGATATCTTTCAGGTGTTCATATGTCTCAATGGCTTCCTAGAGAACATGATCATAGGAAATTGATGGAGTTGCAGTTGGTGTAGCAGTGGAGCAGGTGTCCTCTAGTCTGTCGATCTATGAAGATACGAAGTTGTGTCTAGACAAGGATCTCAAACTGAAGTGGCAAGAGGTTAATGAAACTTTTAGAGGCACTTTTGGGGAAGAGCTTGAAGACTGTCAGGTGTAAATGAACATTCAAAAGTCTGGCTTGTACTAGATTGGATGCAGATACCCCACATTCCCATTCGTGGACATGATTCACTCAATCGTCTCTCACACTGATCCCGAGACAATGAACCTGAGCAGTGTCAGTGGGACGAAGCTTGCAGACTTATCGAAACAAGATTATCATGAGATGTATCAGATGCTATAGCCTCTAATTGTCATGAGCCCTCCATTCAACTTGCCCATCAACAGAGTTGACTCTAGAGACATTATGAAGGATTGGGTAAAGGAGCCAACTCATTTCAAGATGACACCCAACCAGATCTACAAGATAAAGATATTGAGGAATCCATACCGATACTTGGTCATATTCGTATGTCGACTGACTGGCCAAGCAAGCAATGAAACCTTTCCTCAGAGTCAGGTGATTGCATTGCACCGATTGGCTAGAGAAGGAAGACCCTGCAACTCGTCTAGCATTTTGCTTCATCAGCTGAAGGAACAAGTCACGAAGGGTCGACAGTCACCTGAGGGTATGCATTGCAAAGATTTATATTTTTGCCTACATCCTAGATGTAGTCTATGCCCAAAATGAGTACCCGACATTGGACTGGGCATGGTCACCAACGGAGACTATTGTGAACACATATTTCAAGTTGTTGTCTGAATTCAGCTTCAGGGGAGTAATCAAACGGTTGTCGGAGCATTTTGTCACCCTAGTATACAGGATGATATTTGAATAGGATCCACCCTGCATGTCAAAGGAAGTAATGGAGGCATTGTTAGGCATTGCAAATTATTATGCCTCATGTGTAGGTTTTAACCCCGTATAGGAATTACCTGCATATGAATTCTAAATCACAGGAAAAATAAAAATGCGATAGCATAACACATAAAACACATATACACAGAGATTTCCCACTGGATCCCAAAACCGAGACTACCAACTTGATTTTTCATTATGTTCCTTTCAATTCTACAATACATATTTATACATGTCAAAGTATCCAATACCATGGACCGAAAACCATCGCATCCAAAACCATGGACGCAAAACCATAGGTAGGTTTACCCAACATAATATAGGGTCCAAAAAAAAATTTCCCGGGGCACTACCTCCCCGCCTCAAACCCCCAAGACAGGCGGGGCTGCTGCCCCCCCTGTGACCCCTCCACTGCGCAATCGGCGCAACGAAGAGGGGGCTCTGCCCCCCCTCTAACCCCCTGATTCACTATGTAGGTTAGTCATGGAAAGAATATAACACAACCCAACAATCTCCCACTTGTTGTTTTCTTTCCACAAGGGGCCACAGGAGAGCTTATTCATTTTTCCATCCCTGAAACGCCCATTGTTTCTCTACACCTAGAGAACTTCTCAGAGCTCACAGATTTTGTCAATGCATCTGCAGTATTCTTCAAAGTGTCCACCTTTACCAGCAACACCTTTTTGTCTTCTATCATATCCCTCACAAAGTGATACTGAACATCAATGTGCTTTGTCTTTGAATGATAAGCAGGGTTCTTTGCCAAGAAAATTGCACTTTGGCTATCACAGTCTATCCTTATAGCTCCCTATACTAACCCCATACTTGAACACAATCTCTGCAACCAAACTGCTTCCTTGCTTGCATGAGTGGCTTGCCATGTATTCTGCCTCTGTAGTTGATAGTGCCACTACAGATTGTTTCTTACTCATCCAACTGACTGCACCTCCAAATAGGTTAAACACATACCCACTTGTAGATCTTCTCTGATCAGATCTCCAGCCCAGTCTGCATCAACAAAGCCATGAATATCCAACACTCTGTCCAATCCTGGTCTTCCTTGGTAGCACAAACCATAATCACTAGTGCCACGCCAATACCTGAAAACCCGCTTCACTGCTGTCCAGTGCTCCTTCCCTGGTTTTGACATAAACCTGCTCAATACTCCACGTGCTGTGCAATTCTGGTCTATACAGACCATTGCTTAACATCAAGCTTACCAACTGCACTTGCAATATGGAACACGGGACCATTCTCTCTTCCTTTCTTGTGTTTTGGGACACTGTTTCAACAGATAACCTCACACCTAAGGGAATAGGAACCTTCACCGGTTTACTATCCTGCATATTAAACCTCTGCAATATTGTCTCGACATACTTCCTCTGGTTTAACCAGAGCTTCCTCTTTTCCCGATATCTTTTAATTTCCATGCCCCAAAATATAGTTTGCAGCACCGAGATCTTTCATGTCGAATTTGGAGGACAATTGGGTCTTCAAATCCTGGATAATTTCTTTGTCATTTCCAACCAACAACATATCATCCACATACAAGACTAGATAAAAAACACGGTCACCAATTAATTTAAAATACACACAGTGATCTGCTTTGCTTATGGTGAAGCCAAGTCCCCGTATAAATGTATCAAATTTCTGATACCACATCTTTGCGTGACTGTTTTTAACCCATACAGGAAGATTCTTTAACTTGGCATACCAGTTTCTTTTACCCTTCACCGCAAAAGCCTTAGGTTGCTTCATGTAGATTTCCTCTTCCAAATCCCGTGAAGAAATGTTGTCTTCACATCCATCTATTCTACCTCAAAATCAAAAGCAGCAACAACAGATAAAAGTAATCTAATAGAAGTTACCTTGGCAACAGGAGAAAAAATATCACCAAAAATCAATTCCCGGCACCTGGGAATAACCTTTTGCTACCAACCGAGCTTTGTATTTCTCCACCTTCCCTTCTGCATTTGTCTTCTTCTTGAACACCCATTTGCTGCCAATGGGTTTCCTTCCAGTGGGCAACTCCACCAGATCCCAAGGCTCATTTTGGTGCAAAGATGCCATTTCATCAACCATGGCCTCTTTCCAGAGTTTTCATCCTCTGAATCCACTGCTTCCTTCACAGTTTCTGGGATCATCATCAGTAACAGACAAAGCAAAGTTTGAACAGAAAGCAGATGGACTATACCTTTCTGGCTGCCTTCTTTCTCGAGCTGGTCTTCTCACAGCCGGAGTTTGTGGCTCTTCATCTTCTGATTCCTCCTCTGCTACAGAGTCTGATTCTTCCTCCTTTAGTTCAAACTCTTTCTTCACAGGTTCCTTTGGTTGGACTTCATGTTTAATAACATCTTTCACCTCTCTGAACACCACATCGCGGCTGTACACAACCTTCCGTGTGACTGGGTTCCAAAGTTTATAAACCTTTAAACCATCCTTATACCCAATAAAGATGCACTTTTCAGATTTACTATCCAACTTGGTTCGGTTCTCCTTTGGAACATGTACATATGCATCACATCCAAATACCCTCAGATGTGAAAGAGAGGGTTTCTTACCAGTCCATACTTCTTGTGGAGTCTTTTCCTCCAACGCTGATGAAGGTGACCTGTTGACCAAGTAACATGCAGTATCCACCGCCTCTGCCCAGAATTCCTGTCCTAACCCGGCACCACTGAGCATGCTTCTTGCCCTTTCCATCAATGTCTTGTTCATTCTTTCTGCGACTCCCTTTTGCTGAGGTGTATATGGAGTAGTCTTCTGCCATGCTATACCACACTTCTTACAAAATTCTTCAAATTCCTTGCTGCAGAATTCTCCACCATTATCTGTCCTCAACACCTTTATCTTCTTCTCTGTCTGGTTTTCCACCGGAGCCTTAAATTCTTTAAACCTGTCAAAGACTTCAGATTTCTTCTTAAGGGAATATATCCATGTATTCCTTGAGAAGTCATATATAAATGATACATAGTACACAGACTTACCCAGTGATGGAACCTTCACAGGTCCAAACACATCACTGTGCACAAGCTCTAATATATGTTTCGTCCTTTTACCACCAGAGGGGAAACTCACCCGATTCT
>APFE030400190.1:4474-52217 GCA_000404065.3 Pinus taeda | reverse complement strand
TGGTTTCCTTAATGATATATGTCATTTGACTTACGTATTTTTGTATGAACTAATTCGTATGAAATTATATAAATCTTGTTGCAAATATGTTGTTGGTTTAACCATCACTTTGGAATGTCGACTACTCTGCTTTCTAGGCTATGATGCATCTTTGTTTATGTTTTCCCTTCCCAGCTGTGCACTAATATAGGTTGTCAAGGGGTGCACTCATCTCACCCACTTTGTGTTAGAACCTCTCATGCACCTTCCTTTACTCTCTACAATGATCACACCCTTGCTACTGATAGAGTTATCTTACTTTCCTCTTTGGGACATCACGGTCAAGGAATTACCTTACAACCACCATTGGGACTCCTACACCAAATGATATCAGGTCTAATTGGGACTTCTTACTAGGGAGATCCGCTTAACATTTTGGGGGGTCCAGCACTGTCAATATTTCTGGTGCTAGAAGGAAGGCGTGATGACAAGTTGTGTCCTCTCACCCAGTTTTGAGCCTTTGCACATCTTTCATCGAGTCTTGCACTCTTCTTCCCCAACAGTGTTTTTCAAATCGTGAAGATGTCTCCATCATGGGGAAGCTTCTAAATCTCTTGTCCACTCACATGTATGATGGTGAAGGCAAAGTGGCTTGGCCTGAGCACTTACATAACTTTGTTTCCATGCTTCATGAGGAAGATGAGTTTTTTGACGAACAAGCCATTTTTCTGCTTGCATACAAACTTCGTGAATATCCATTTCATTGGTTGTTCACCCTACTAGTTGACACGTGCACTCATTTGAGTGCTTATGTGATCTTATTGAAGACACATTCTATCATTTTGATACAGACCATCTTGACTAGAAAATGTTACAGCGACGTAGGGCTTCGCATGAATCAATTATTGATTTTTCGCAGTGCTTCTGTGACTTGGAGTTTCAAGCTCTGAGGAGCCAGATGACATTTTCTTATCTTTTGGACTGGTTCAGGTATTTCCTTAATAAATCTTCCCGTCCAAGAGAAAGCTTGAAATCAAGCCTCTCTCAACATTCTTCATTGATGGAGCTATGCAGTCTCATGTGGATGCAGACACTGTCTCAACTGACTGTCTACCTTCCTCTCATTCAACAACTCCACCACTGTCAAGTGATACTGAAGAGCATGCTCACATGCTTGTTCATCTTTCACATTCTCCCAACATCACTTCACTCAATTTTCATGCAGATTTGGTTGTGAGTCCTTCGAGTTCTCATATGCATTCTTGACTATGAACTTCGTCTTCACACTTCACTGTTCCTTTGAATTATGTTGTCTTATGTTCATCCATTCTCAACTCTTCACTTGTTGTGAATGAGGAGAAACCCATTGATAGAGTTGGTGTTGTGCAACCAACATGCCCTATCATTCATGAAGAGTATAAGTGGGAGCTTGAGCATCAACACTCAGCAAAGGATGACTCCCTTCCATTCGATCCCCCTCTGTTCTTTCCTAACCTTTTTAGTGAACCTACCATCCATGATTTGGCATATGTGTCTTCATCCATGGATGCACCCGTTGTTGATCACTCGCAGGACTCACCGGATGTTAGTCTGTCATTCTATAAGAAAATAAATTCATAATCACAAAGTACATGAATCTTAGTTGTAGAATCAGTCTATAAACAACTAAATTTACAATCACAGAGTACAGGCATCTTAACTATAGAATCAATTTTTAAATAAACTAAATGCATAATGTCAACATTTTGAGAACAACATCTACATATAACTACTCACATAAAAAGAAGTAGAATAAAAGATAATATAACCATTATCACCATTAGGGGAACACTTGAGAATTTAACACCTTTACCACCCAACCTTGAATTGAGATCTTCTAGTTCACCTCCGAGCTAAGATGTACTTGTCAGGGTATCAACAAACCCTATTGATACCTTCAATTGGTATTTTATACATTTTCTCCATCATCTATTTTTCCTTCAAGAACGTCCCACTTTTGTTTTATTCAAAGTCCACTTTCCTAGGATTTTCCTTTAAAGCGCACTTTCCTCTCCCGCGATGCTTTATTTTGACTCATGATTAACATCTTTCTCTAGCGAAGAGATTTAGTAGATTTTTATCTCCTATCCATTAAATTCTATCCATGAGACTTTATCATGGATGAATTTTATCTCAAATCATGATACGAAAAAAAGAAATGTGAATCATGATTTCACAGAATCTAATGCTAGATCGAAGACCAACCATATTCCAAAAATCAATATGAGGAAGTTTGATGGCAAGGATCCCGCAACATGGATATTAGAGATGGAGCAATTTTTCGATCTCAATAATGTGCAAAACACACAAAAGGTACGTATTACAACTTTATATTTGGAACCAAATCAGTTTGTATGGTATCAATGGCTTTGCTCTCATAAACAAATTATCACTTGGGCAATTTTTATGGAAGAATTGACAACGCATTATGAGTATACAAAAAGCAACACATTTTTTAGCCAAGTAATAAGTCTCAAACAAAAGGGTTTAATAATGGAGTACCTTGAAGAGTTCCAAAAATTGAAAATAAGGGTAAAAAATATTCTAGGGGAACATAGGATTTATGTGTTCATAGGTATTTTAAAGGATAATATCCAACATGATTTTTGCCTTTGGGAACCTGATTCATTAGAGAAGGCATTCAAGTTAGCAAGAAAAATTGAAAGCAAAATTATGGCAACTAGGAAGCATACCACTCACAACTATGAAGACGGAAGTTGTTGTCCCTAGTCTTCCACAACCTATAAGGTTGACACCATAACAATTGGAAGAAAAAGTAGCTAAAGGGCTATGTTACAGCTGTGATAGCAAATACACTAAAGGTATTAAGTGTGCTAAGAAGAAATTATTCTACATAGATTGTGAAGAGGAAGAATAAAAGGAGCAAGAAATATTAAAAGAAGAGGATATACTCTAGGAACAAAGTCTTGATAAAGAACAAATGAATACGACCATATCTTGTAATGCATTGGTGGTAATTACCACTCCTCAAACCATCAAGATAGAAGGACAAATCATGAAGAAATGGGTAAAGTGTTGATTGATTCAAGAAGTACCCACACTTTTTTTCATTGTAAGGTAGAAAAAGAATTGAATTGATTCCTATATCCAACACTAGAGTGTCAAGTGATGGTTGCAAATGGAGCAATAATAAATTGCTCTAGAAAGTGCCATAATATCAAGCTATCCATGGGAGGATATGTATTGACTAGACCAATGCTTTCCATTCCAATGGTAGGTGTTGATGTTGTAGTAGAAGCCTAATGGCTACAATCCTTGGGTACAATAGCTTTTAGTTTTCAAGAACTTTTCATGAATTCTTTTGTGGAAGGAAAGGAAATTGAATTAAGGGGTATTGCAAGGAAAATAGGAAAGATAATCAGCTCTAACGGTATGAAAAAGCTTCTAAAAAAGGAACAAAGAGTTGTAACTACTCAATTATGTTCGCTAGATGTTTCCACATTGAAATCATCTATTTCTCTAGATCTCCAAACAGTCTTGGACAATAATTCCAAGATCTTTTAGACTCCCAAACTTCTCCCACCTATCCGTG
Source organism: Pinus taeda (assembly GCA_000404065.3). Taxonomy (NCBI): domain Eukaryota; kingdom Viridiplantae; phylum Streptophyta; class Pinopsida; order Pinales; family Pinaceae; genus Pinus; species Pinus taeda. Next base: position 48,646 of record APFE030400190.1, on the reverse strand, counting down.
ACCATGATCATGCTATTCATCTGATTCCAAGAAGTGTTCCTCCAAACATGAGGCTGTACAAATATCCCTATGCCCAAAAGAGTGAAATTGAACATATGGTTGCAGAAATGCTAGAGGCTGGTATAATTCACACTAGTCAAAGTTCTTTCTCTGCTCCAGTAGTATTGGTGCACAAGAAGGGTGGATCATGGCACATGTGTCCAAATTATACGAAGCTCAACAAACTCACTATTAAAGATAAGTTTCCCATTCGTGTCATTGATGAATTACTGGATGAATTACATGGATCAATTTAATTCACCATGTTGGATCTTTGTTCAGGATATCATCAAATCATAATGAAGACTGAAGACATTCCGAAATAACATTTATAACTCATGAGGGTCATTATGAATATTTGGTCATGCCTTTTGGCCTTACCAATGCACCTTCTACATTTCAAGTTTTGATGAATTCCATTTTCAAACCCTTCCTTAGAAAATTTGTGTTAGTATTTTTTGATGATATACTAATCTAAAACAAGTCTTCGAAGGATCATGTTGAACATGTTCATAGGGTGATATAACTATTGGAGGAGAAACAATTATCTGCAAAAAGATCCAAATGATTCTTTGGAGTACAAGAGGTGGAATATCTGGATCATATTGTACCTCATGAAGGTGTTAAGGTAGACCCTAGCAAAATCAAAACGATTAAGGAATAGAAAATCCCCACATCCTTAAAGCATCTGCGAGGATTTATTGGGTCGAGAGGGTATTGTCAAAAGTTTGTTAAGAATTATGGGAGAATAGCAGCACCTCTAAGAACATTATTGAAGAAAGATGCATTTTCATGGACTCTAGAAGCAACAAAGGCCTTCAAACATCTTAAATAGGCAATGTGCCAAGCACTAGTCTTAATGCAAGATGAAAGACCCATTGCTTTTAAAAGTTGTCCAATAAACGGAAAGTTTTTACACAAAACTATTTATGAGAAGGAAATGTTGGCAATACTACATGCACTTAAGAAATGGCAGCCCTACCTAATGGGAAGACACTTCAAGGTAAAAACAGATCATGATAGCCTTAAATACTTTTTATAACAAAGATTATCCTCTGAAGAGCAACAAAAGTGGGTCACAAAGATGTCGGGTATGATTTGAAATCATATACAAAAAGGGAAGAAAAATGTGGTGGCAGATGCACTCTCAAGAAAGGATGAGGATGTGGAAGCATTATTGTGCGCCATTTCTATTATCCAACCAGATTGGATAAACGAAGCAAGGGAGGAACAAAAGAATGATGAAGAAGTGTGGGAACTTATTTGAAAGTTACAACAAGATTCTAGTACATATGATACATTTAGCTGGCAAAATGATTCATTATGGTACAAAGATCACTTATACCTCTGTAAGAATTACCAACTCAAAGAAAATATTCTTATGGAATTACACACTTCTCCGTTAGGAGGGCACTCGGGATTTTTAAAATCTTATCACAAGGTTAAGAAAGAATTTTTTTCAGATGGCCTTAAAAATTTTTTGTGGTAGAATGTTTTGTTTGCCAAAAAAATAAAGTGGAAACAATTAAGACCCCATGTCTATTACAACCTTTATCCGTTGCAAGCCAACATTGGGAGGAGGTTTCAATGGATTTGATCACAGGTTTATCCAAGTCTGAGGGAAAAGTGTCATCATGGTGGTAGTTGAGCATCTTACCAATGATTCACATTTTTGTCCATTATCAAATCCATTTAAAGCCAGTACAATTTCTACTGCATTTATAAAAAAAAGTCAAAAGCTACATGGAAACCCAAAGATTATTGTAAGTGACAGAGATTCCATTTTCACTGGAAATTTTTGGACAAAATTATTTTCTTGTCTTGGTACTCAGTTAGCTCATAGCTCATCTTATCATCCTCAATTTGATGGGAAAACTGAGATAGTAAACAAATTTTTGGAAGGATGTCTTCATTTCTTTGTATCTGATAAACAGACATAATGGGTCAAATGGTTGCCTCTGGCTGAATGGTGGTATAACACTTCGATCCATACAGCAACAAAAATGACCCCATGTATGGCACTTTATGGATATCAACCACCATCCATCACATCATATTTAAGAGAAAATTCTAAGGATCAAGTAGTGGAACATCACATCGAGCAACAAGAACAAGTCCTCCAACTCTTAAAGGATAACCTCATGTTGGCACAAAATAGAGTGAAACAATAGGCAGATCAACATCACAGTGAAAGAAGTTTTGATGTAGGTGATTGGGTATTCGTACGGCTACAACCATATAAACAAATGTCCCTCAATCAAGCTAAGAAGGATAATAAATTATCACCAAAGTATTATTGTCTTTACAAGGTGTTGCAAAAGATTGGTACTATGGCACACAAATTGGAGCTTCCTATAGCTTCTCAAGTGCACCTAGTTTTCCATGTTTCATGTTTAAAGAAGGTTGTAGGCAACAAGCTCCCAGTTCAAGCAATATTGCCAGAACTTTATGAGGAAGGAAAAATTATATTGGAACCGGAAGTAGTCATAGAAACAAGAACTCAATAGCTACGAAATCGATCAATTTCGGAGTATCTCATCATGTGGAAGAACTTATCCACTAAATATTTCACATGGGAGGATGAGAATTTTATATGGAAGCATCTAGAACTACTCAAAAGTTGAGGACAGCACGTTTTTGAAGGATAGGGGCATGTTAGGTCCCTATAATACTAGTGATTACCCCATTACTACTGTAGTTATATCCCTTATTAATATTGTTGTGCCCCTATTGTCCCCATATTTTTATTATTTTGCCCCACATAATCCCTCTATTGTTATTTTTGTGCCTTTATATTATTATTGTTAGGTCGGCTAAGTTATATTGTGACTCCTTAGACTCCTGTATATAGAAAGTAGGTTTTGTCATTTGAATCATCAAAGAATCATTCATTTGTGTAATGTAAAGGAGGTTTCCCCCTCGAAGAGGTTGAATTCTAAGGCATTGATCTATCTTTTCTATCTTTTTGTGAGCTAGTTCCATAACACTCTCTCCCTAATTACTTCAATCATACGAGTCTCCTTTTCATCCTGAATCAATAGAGATCATAGGTAAGACATACGGGTATAGAAGTTGTGTTTCAATCAACCAAGCTCGTGTATGTGCCTTATTTGCATGATGCACCAACAATCACAAATCACAACTGATTTGTTGTTATTTGCAGTTTCTAAAAATGAGAATGTCGAATAATAAGTTTTTGTGAGATCAAGTTTCGATTGAACCTCTACCTCCATTTTCTTGTTCCTAGTTTGGTGGGAGGTCGTCTCTCAGTTAGCCAGGCCTCTCATTAAGTAAACGTGGAACCACCATACATATAGGCTATCGATGAAGCAGCCAAGGGAGCATATTCTATAGAATTAGAACATGTGTACCTTCCATCTCGAGAGATATATTCTTACTTTTAAGATACAAGCCCGAAATAGATCTAATTTTCTTGCCATAGCTGGAATAATGAAGTTGAATCAATTATGCAAATACGCTTAACCTTGTTCAAACTTATGCGTGAGGGAATCAATCAACACAGATGCTATGAAACAACGGTGACAACCACTGCATAAGAATCCAAATTTTGTTGGTTTTGTTAGGCAATAATGCAAGGGTGTTGGTGGAAAAGCAGAATAATTTATGTCTGGGACTGACTTGCATCTGAGACTGACCTACACCTATGTCTTAAACTGATTTAATAAGAATGGTACAAGGCGAGGGGGCTAGGCAGAATTGCCAGGATGCTTTTGAAATAGTTTTGCTATTTTTGAAGATAGATCTGATTCTGCGCCACTGTGGGTGGACCTTGAACCTTGAGGTACGAATCTATCCAAGTTGAGTCATGTGTTTCTCTCAGGTAGAATCTTAGTGCACATAAACCCCCAAAAGTGGCCCATCCCTCCTCCATCAGACATACGTTGCCAACCCGCTTGAGTAAATAGGGCAATCACTGCACTGAAACTAAACAACTCTACTCTATCTTAATTGGTAGTTACATGTCTTTACTGGGGTGGAAATACAACCCATGTCATTATTTTAAACAACTACCTTATTATATGTATTATGTGTTACAATACTTCTTGTTGATTTCCATATTAGTAAGTCACTTACTTGACATGATCTTACATGGGAATGGGATTATATTTGGGCGCTCAACTAAATAATATTTAGTGTCGACCTAGCAGAGATGGTCAACACCTTTTACCTGGGGATGCTTTCTAACCCTAACTAGGGTAGGTGGTGCCCCCTTTTCACTTTATAGGCAGTCTTTCCATTTGAAGGAATGCCCTTCCTTCTATTATTAGTGAATGACATGATCTCGATAGAGCCCTGTAGTGAGCTCTGTAGTGAGCTCATTGTTATACATGGGGATGAAGGACTTGATAACCCTAGAGATAGGAAGCGGTAACTTTGGAAATCTAAATCTATGCTAATTATGTAGTGTGTGATTTCCAGATGTAGTTTATGATTTCTCAAGGGTGCATGTAGCGGTATGCAAACCCAGGTTCCTATGCCATATGATTTACATATTAAATTTGTTTATCATATTTATTTTTACTTTTAATTGATTTTTTTATATTTAATTTTATTTATTATTTAATTTTGAAAATTGGGCAAGCATCTTCCTCTTGCAGATCTTTTGGCTTGGATGAATTTGTCTCCAAGTTCCCAAGCTGACTAAGGAGTGTTGAAACCCTTGTGACTCAAGCTTCGAGTTCAAGGGATCGAAACAAGGGTCATCGGATTTTATTCAGATATTTCAATTTCCAACCTAGGTGCCTATACTTTGATTTCTAATAATAAGTTGGTTTCAAGAAATAAGTATCTTTTACTCAGTTTCAGGAAGCTCTAGTAATAAGTAGTTAATATTGGACCAAAAGCAAATCCATCAATGGAACCAACCACACCAACCACAGAATCCAACCACCCTAGTTCAACTATTCCTACCTTAGAGTGAAAGCGTAACAGAAGCTCCTTAAGTCTCCATTATTTCCAAAAGAGAAAGAGAAAGTAAAGTTGTAACATTATATGATTTTTCTATGTAATGTAAGTATATTCATATAAATGTTCAGCTTTGAGATGAAGACTGTAGTTGTGGAGGCTATTTTCAAAGGAGAAATGGAAAGTAAAGTTGTAGCATTAAATTATTTTTCTATGTACTGTAACTATATTCATATAAATCTTTTTTCTATCTACTATACCTATATTCATATAAATCTTTAGCTTTTAGATCCACATTGTATTTGTGGAGGCAAGAGGGTGATGGGAATTTGTGTTAAACCAACAGAAGGTAGATGCAGTTATTTTCTCGAGTGTGGTAACTTTTTTCTTTTCTCAAGGCCATCGCAATAATAATGCATTGATTCATTGACAATCTAACTACGCTGGAGTTGTTGGCTTCATAAATCTCACCCATTCGTATTTCCTAGTTTCTAGAATTTATAGTATTTTATCCTTGGCTCAATTTTGTTTTATATTGTAATGGTCTAAAGTTTGGTTTGCAAAAATTCTTTGGGTAGTTATGAATTTTGTATCCAAAATATTTGGATTCACACATTTCATGGAGAATATGACTCATCTCATCTAAAATGGGCCTTTTGCATGGTTAATAAAGCAATAATATTTCTCTTTTATAGAATATCATAATATAATATATATATATAAATATAGATATATATATATAGAATACCCATTATTAGGTGAGTGACTCTTGGCCATTTTTCTTTGTGCTAGGGAATTTTTTTGTGTAGGTGCTTATGTATGTTTTAATGGATGCATTCATAATAAAAAATGAATTTGGTGAATTCATTTTTAAGTATGAAGTAATGTGATTGAGTTTTGATTTCTCATATATTTTCACATTTACGTAGTTTGAACTTTGAGCAACTACATGATGGCCTATACTATTTTTCTCTATCATCGTGTTTCCACCTGAAAATGGAAAGCGCAGTTTACATTTTTTTCAGTGCTCCGAGATGCATGAATTTTGGAAGAGCTCAGTATTACGTTTTCTTTCGGCAGAGATCAGCATTACCTCTCCATAGTGTTTCCACCTAAAAATGGAAACTGCAGTTTGTATTTTTTTGAATGCTCTAGGATGTGTGAATTTTAGTAGAGCTCAATATTACCTTTTCTTGTACATGGTAAGGATGTTTGCAACTTCTGACCTACTTGTATGGAAATAATCCATTGATACTTGAAAAAACATTAGTCACATGCTTCCATCTTTCTCACTACACTTTCACACTTAATGTTGGTGAAGAAGTGTCAAAAAAACCCAAATTCTCAACCTGCTTCCTCCATATCACCACCTTGATTTGACTTATGTATTGAGGAGAACCACCTATTGTAGAGCCTTGAATTTTTATGAGAAGAAACATGTGGAGTTGAGATCTCTCTTGCCATTGTTGATCGACAAAATTTATTTTTGCAATTGAACTCCTAAATTTGATAGGAATTATACTTAGCATTTATTACATGCTCAAAGCATTCTCTTCCTCTTCTTCATTGCACCTTAGGCTCACAACCTTCTCCACCTAAGCACTTTTCAGGCTCACAACTTTATCTTCCTAGGCTCTCCTTAGTCTCACTTATCATGCCACCAAATTGATCTCGCTAGATTTCTTAACCTTCATATAAGGAAGTAACTGAGGGTTGTAATCACTAGAAATTTTGCAGTTGTGTCGACTGTGATTTTCACTCTCATGTTTGATACTTTTGAAGGTAGGATAAACATCTTGAATGAGTGGCTTAATGTGTTTCAGTCTGTGAAAATTCCATTTTTCTTAATAATTTATTTATTACTTCTCTTATCAGAGGAAAATGAGTAGTTGATTTCAGTTTGCATGCATTAAGCACCTATAATGTGTTGGGAATTCATAAAAGCCATGATCTTTCTTGTAATAAAGCTTCTTTTGATAGATGCCAAAAGGCTAAAATTGTTTACATAAATCATAACTTATGGTTAGTTTTTAACAGGAAAAAAGGGTTTTTCATTTCCAGAATTACAGTCAAACAAGCCATACTTGTAGTTTCTTTCATTGTCCAGGACCTTCACTCATGGATATCAGATCCTAAACCTTTCTCTCATGAATAAATTTTCAAAATTGACCTTCATGTAACATTTATTTGTTGCTAGCAAGTTGTGTCTATGGCATGGTATATCTGTGATTTCAATTAGAACATTGTTTTTATTTTTATTTTATAGTGATATCAATTTTAAGAAAACTATAATTTTTTCTTGCCAAAAACAATTTTCATCACTTGAAAGAGGGAGGCCTTCAAATTCTTTGTTGATACTTGATCAATACTAGCATGGTTCAGTAAATGAAGGCCTTTATAATTCAACAATGCTCTTAGTGATAGTTCACTTATGGTAGTTGGTGCTGGTGATGGGGAATCCAACATCGCATCCAGAATCTCTTTTGAAAGCTTTCTGAGTGCCAAATGCATCACATTAACATAATCATGTGGCAAGGATGTTGAATCATCCACCATATATTCATTTTCCACCCATATGGTATCATCAGAAATGAAAAACCAGGTGTAGTTCACATTGCTTCCCTATTTTCTGGTGAAACAAAGCTATTTCTTCTTTTCACCATGCAAACTAGAATGCCAGTGTCAAAGACGTTAGGTAGACTCATAAATTTAGTTGCATATTCTCCTTGTCTTGGAAATAATAGTGAAAGAAGCTCGGTCAACTAACCATAATCTTTATGCCCATATAGAGCATCAATATGTGACATCTGGAATTTCCTTTACTTATTTTGCTTCTAATGTTAAAACACCTACTATTGTTTTGACTGGTTTTACTTATATTCTTGCTTGCTATGAAACTAGTTGTTATGGTGGACTATACTCTTCCATTTTATGATGTTACCATTGTCTCTGTCTTCTATGTGCAAGAGGTTTTTGTTCTATGTGAACATAACACTAGTGGGCCTAAGACAAACTTTATAGAAAATCAATAGTGGCAATGGATTTCCCTTCATTGTAGCCAATGCTAACTCTAAAAATATCAATGTGTATGATAGATTTTATTCCATAGCATAGAGTTCTCTCATTAATATTTATATTAAATAAAAACAATATGTTATTAACTAGTTTAACGCCACATGGTGCATTATCCCTCACCAACTATGATAAGAACATTAACAAGCTAGACACATTGTTGGAATTAAAATGGCACATTGTCACTCATGCAAATCGTTGCATTAATTTCTCTGTAGCCTATCTTCCAACACAATAATACATCAACACAATAATGACATCATATTCTTTCTAGTTTTACATTTAATAGCATCACAAGCTTTTAGTTCTACATTGTTTTAAATAATTTTCATTTGTCAATAAATTTAACTACAAGCAAAATGATTTAGATCACATTGAGATCTCTCTAATCAAGGGGACCATTTGATGAGTATCAGTATAGTAATTGGATAACGCTTTTTCTGGTAGCCTGGCCCTAGGTGTTTAATTAACTGGTTCATCAATGGTTAACAAATTTATACAAAATTTCTCTCCAGCTTTCATGATCTCTTCCATGTATTCGGTGCATTCGTCGTTCTCCTTTGTGATTTCCATGATTCTATTACCTACCTATTGATCACTTGAGTAAGAATTATAGTGACCTCAGGTTAGTAGTTGGAACCATTGTTATTTTCACTATGGATGCCCAAATAGGTACTTCCTATGAATAAACCAGATTATCTGCTGGTGAATCTATTTGAAGTTGTGAAGTAGCTTGTTCTTTCTTCCCCTCACTAGGAACCAGAATAGGACACCTAAGCCTTAATAGCAGGAAACATTGTCTAGATAATAGTAGAGTGCATGATCCATATTATCTTCTAATTCACTTTCAACCATTTTCTCTCAGATGGTAAAAGACCAAATTGTAAAAGAGCATTTGGTAGCAGACCTTGAGCTACTCTCATTCCTTATACTCCATATTTTTGGTTTATCTCTCCCTAGTCTGTGCTGCTACTTCCATTTCTTGTACTCCACATTTTGGGTTTATCTTTTCCTAGTCTGTGTTTTTATATATGAGAGTTCTATTTAGATCTTAGATCAGGGAATTACCTCACTTTATTTCTCTTACTTCCTGCTTATTGCTTCATAGTAAGGTTGCATAAGACAAGACCACTTCTTCGAGGCACTAGTGATGTTTATCACCACACCGAGGCCAGACCAGGCGAAATCAAAACCATGTAAAAAATGTATACCCTGCACTAGGCATATGCTCCTCTTTGGTCAATAATAAAAAAAGGCATAGATGATCAGGGAACATGTACAATCCTTGGGATTGACAGTTAGTGAACAATTCTTCTTATGCGTCATTCATCCAAACCTTTTTGAAGGTAAATGACATTTAGCATGCCTTGCTATAATTTTTTTTCTTCCTGCCTCGTAAAGGAAGGAACTTGCTACCCTATAACTCTCCTTGTTTATCAAATTAAAGCCATGCCACATTTAGATGGCATCTATCATATAAACAATTCCCATCATTTTATTGCTTTACATAAATTACTTACATCTCATATCTCTCTCTCTCCATAACTTTGTTTAAGCATGCTCAATATCTATCATTATTTTGTATTATATAAATGAAAAAGGAATTGTGTATAATTATTAAGGGAGTTGTCTCACTAAAGACACCTATAATTTAGATTTATATAAATTATGAATAGTTAAGATTATATATATAAGGAAATTTTGTAGGAATTTATAGGGAAAGTTCCTTAGGTAGAACACCGCTCATAAACAGATCACAGATGAATACTCCAATATTTTTGACGTTGTTAAAACCCTCAAAAAGGGAAAGAACCCACGGCCTGAACCAATGCGGTCACTTCAGGCAATTTATTAATGTAAATGAAGTAAAATTTGCATAAGATTCTCTCATAAATCGTCACCCTACAAATGATGCTCCATACCCTTTAAATAGATATCATGGACCAATCGGGTGTTAAGCCATGAATCAAGTGTTAGTAATAACAAGAAGAGAATGAATCATTAGAGCACTTCATGTCTAGAACATATCGTGACCATCAGATTGTAAGTTACCAAAGTACATAGTAAAGAGACACATTTTAGCTAACTCTGTAATAGACCAAGTTATAATTGACTATTTCCTATGTGTCTAAATATCATAACATCCCCCCTTAAGAACAACTTCGGATAGGATTGAAAGATGTACAAATATGACACAATAGGAGAAGGAAAGAGGAATTACAGGCTACCCCCCTTGGTGAAAACTTCCTAAACTCCAACCATAAATCGATGTTTAGTAAACTTCGCTTTTGTGAGAGCCTTTGTAAAGATGTCTCCAACTTGATCATCGGTTGAACAATATTGCACTTCAAGAAAATGGTCATGAATGAGCTTTCTGATGAAGTCCATGTGTAGTTCAATGTGTTTGTTGAGCTAATGTTGGACTGGATCTTTGCATAGTTGAATGGAACTTTGGTTATCACACCAAAGTGTAGTCAGATGTTGCTACTGAAAGCCAAACTCTGACAGGATTTGATAAAGCCAAAAGGCTTCCTTACTAGCTTCTATGGTGCCACAATACTCTGCTTCTATTGGAGAAATAGAAATGACACTTTGCTTCTTGTAAGCCAATATAATAAGTCCATAACCAAGAGTGAAGACATGACTTGTAGTAGAAATCCTATCCTTAGGGTCACCAACATTATTAGGATTAGTGAAATGAACAAATAGAGGAGATGCTTCTACACTGTAATGAATCCCAAACTAAACTATACCTCAAACATAATGAAATATTATTTTAGTTTCTTTCCAATGACTTTCATGTTGGTTTTTCATAAATTGAGCAATAAGGCCAACAACAAAGGAAAGGTTAGGATGAGTATGGGTCAGATACAAAAGTTTTCCTACAAGCTGGCGGTATAAGGTAGCACCAAGTTTAGGGGAAGTACAAGCGACTGAAATTTTGGCTACAAACTGAAAGGGAGAAGGGGATGGCTTACAATCTTCGATGTGAAAGTGGCATAGAAGATCACATGCATACGTCAACTAGGAACAAAAAATATCTTCCTTGGATTGCAAGACTTGAAGACCAAGAAAATAATGCAAGTGTCCTAAGTATTTCATTTCAAAACTTCTTTTTAAGGCTGGACTTCACATGGTTTATAAGGTTGGGATCACGACTAGTAAGGAGAAATCAACAACATAAAGAACAAGAATGATAACAGATTTGCCCACTTTCCTGTTGTAGAGAGTATTGTCAGAATGACACCTAGGAAATCTAGTATCTAAACGGAAGCTATCCATTTTGGCATACCAAGCCCGAGGGGTTTTCTTGAGACCATAAAGGGATTTGTTCAGCCAACACAAAAGGCTAGAGTTTGTTTGTACAAATCTAGGAGTTTGTTCCATATATATTTCTTCATGTAAGTTCCCAAGCAAGAAGGTAGATTTAACATCCATCTGATGGACTTCGCATTTGAAGGAGGCAGCAAGGGAAAGAAAAAGGCAGATAGAGTTCATTTTGGCAATAGGGGATAATGTTTCAGTATAGTCAATGCCTTCAACTTGTGAAAAACCCTTAGCAACATGATAAGCTTTATGTTTATCAACTTTTCCATCTGGTCCAAACTTGGTTCTGTAAACCCATTTGCATATAAAAAGTTTTCTTCCATTTGTAAGAGGAACAAGATCCCATGTATAATGCGCCAATAACGAACGATATTCTTCATTCATAGCTGCGTCCCAATCTGGATGGTCTGAGGCTTCTGCAAAGGTGTTAGGATAATAATTCACTGAAGCTTGAGCCAGTAAAGAAGAGGCTCTATCGAACTATGAATCTGTATGTAATTGATCTATAGGATCACCTACAAGAGAACCTCTTGCATCTCGAGTAGCACTGAACCATTTTGGAAGCTAAGGAGCTGAAGGAGGATCCTAAGAAGGTGGGGGAGGATTTTCATCCTTGTTATCATCATTTGAAGAACAAATATTTTCAGAAGTAGAAGGGATAGAGAGAGGTGGCACATTCGTCGAACTAGGCTCATATGCTGACATATTTTCAAGAAACTTTACATCTCTTGTAAAGATAACATTTTTGGACTTAGCTCAAAGAAGTCTATATCCTTTGACATCATGAGAATAAGCAACAAAAATACACTTTTCCCTCTTAGGTTCTAAAGCTTTATGTTTCTCATCTAGAATATGGGCCCATACTTCGCTTCGAAAAGCATGAAAGTGACTTACATATGGCTTAATTGAGCTCCATGCTAGTTCTGGGGGGATATTTTTTAAAAGCTTAGTAGGATTGCGATTTACAATGTAATTTTCATAGTTAATTACTTCTGCCCAAAAATTAAGACTAAGTCCTTTAGATTGAAGCATACAATTAGTCATTTCCTTTAATGTGTGATTCTTCCTTTTAGCTACACCATTTTGTTGTGGAGTATATGGAACAATATGGTGCATTCGAATTCCATGCTTAGTGCAAAAGTTGATGAATTTGCTATTAACATATTCTCTGTCATTATCAGATCTTAGTTTAAGAATTTGATATCTACATTGTTTCTCAACAAAGGCCTTAAAGGCCAAGAACATGTTAAATACTTCACTCTTTAGTTTTAAGAAGTGTACCCAAGTGCGTCTGGAGAAATCATCAACAAAAGTTAAGAAATACTTGTAGCCAGAGAATGAAACAACTGGAAGTGGACCACATAAATCACTATTCACAAGCTATAAAGGGGCTGAGGCATGACAAAATGCACATTTTTCAAAACTATCCCAATGATTTTTTCCAAGTACACATCCGGAACAAACACCATCTCTGCAAGATACCATAGGAAGACCTGTGACCATATTTTCCTTACATAGATTTTGAAGGGGGCGATAGTTTAAGTGACCAAATTGCTCATGCCAAAGTTTTCTCACTTCATCATTATGAACAAAAAATTCCGAGGGAATACTTGATGACCCAAATTTGTTAAACTTATGCAACATTTTAGAATCATCAACAATGCTAGTAGCTAAAATCTTTCTAGGATCTATTGGGTCCTTAATTACAACATCACAAGCTAAAAATTCAACGATTTTATCTTCACCTAAATGTGTTATCTGATATACAAATAGAAGGTTGTAGGATAAGGTTGGAATACATAATGCATCATTAAATTTACGATTGTCTAGATGAATAGTTCCAGTCCCCACAACATTAAAAGATCTATCATCACCAACATATATGTTTTTGGTGTTACAATCATTTATAGAAGAAAACATGGCTTTGTTTTTGGTCATCTGATAAGAAGCTCCAGAATCAATGAGCCGCTCATGAGAATTAGAGGAAGAAGAAACATTTTGTGCATAACTAGACCGAGATGTTTGACAACCACATGTAGAAAGTGTTAATCCTGAAGATGAAGTTGAAGTTGAAGAGTGCTCCAAATAGATGTTATGCTTTTTCATTGTTTTTTCCAAGGATTTCATCTTCTTAAAGGATTTGGATTCTATGTGGTGATCTCGATTACAAAAGTTGCAATTTCTATCAATCTTCTTCCCTTTCCTTTTATTTGTCTTATCATTTTGTTGAACTGATTTTTCATTTTGACGCTAAAATTGCATAGTACCCTTGCTTCGTTTAGGACCATTATTTTTAGGATATTACTTCTTAGGATTCTTTGAATTTTGTTGTTGCTGGATGGCAAAGGCTTTCTTAGAAGAGTTTCCAAGATTAAGAAGACCAAGATCTAAGAGTTTTTCTTGTTCTCTTATTAAAGAATCACAAAAGGCATCAAAATATGGGGACTTGTAGTCTTGTCCTTGAGAAATGAATTCTTCTCTAGTAGAATGGAAGGAAGAAACAAACATAGAGTATGTTGGTCCCAACTTAGTAAGAATGGAATAGATAAGGCTACCATCTTCTTTCTGGACCTTAACACCTTCCAAGAGAAGTTTGAGGGTCTCGAATTTGGATAAAAAATATTCAATGGAAGAAAAATTATTTGGGTTCAATGTAAGAAAGTCATTTTTTAGTTGGTGTGCTCTAATTTCATTTTTAATTCAAAAAAATTTATTGAGTTGTTTCATTGCTTCATTAGGGTTATCAAGTTTTACGATATGGAATCTAAGGTCTAGAGAAATGGATATCCCTATTAACCCACATGCTTGATCTTGCCTATTTTCCCATTTTGTTTCCTTATATTCATCTTTAGGTTTAGTTTCTTGGCCTGAGACTATTCTATAATGACCTTTACTTCTAAGTAAATCCACAATGTATGACCACCATTGGAAGTAGTTGTTGTTGTTAAGAATAACTTCGCATGCAATTTCAATTTCAATAGAAATTGACACTGTAGATGCTGAAACTAACTGTTACATTGATAATATCTCAAAAAATTAGGCTGATTCAAAAAAACGATTCTGAAAATGGCTTTTGGATGCAAAAGTCATGGCTTTTTGAAAAACGTTTTGGAAGATGCTGATGAAGTGTGTGACTGTGCAGAAGTGAATGATAATTTTATACTTTTAAAAAATATCCCCCACTCCCTTTCGAAACTTAATCTAATTAGCTCACTTTAAAAAAATATTTGATGTGACCCACTTTTATAGATAAGTGAAAGTCACTTTTACAATGGTACTTTATGAGCTATCCACTAAATTGTAACTTAAATAAAATATGAAGAGACTTTAGGATTATAAGTGACTCACTTTTTATAATGGGTGAGAAATTTTTACATAAAGTAACTTTAAAACATAAGTTACATGTGCTTTTTGAAAAATTAACTCAACAAAAGAAAGACTTGTACTCAATACCTCTATTCTCATAAAGTAACTTTCAACCAAGTGAGCTAATTTAAAAGGTTAGTAAATTTTGGAAAAGAAAAGATGGAGGATTTTTTTTTTTAGTCACCTTTGCGGTGCATTGTTATTTGAAAAAGTCCCCTTTTCTTACAAAACAAAAAATGACACAACCCAACACGAACATACAAAAAACCCAGCTTTATGGCTTGAAGTTAACTTTCCCCAGAAACTAAATATTTTCCTCAAATGTTTCTTATTTTTCGAGATCGCACTAAGGCGATGTGGAAAAGGGCATATGCATGAGAAAAATCCTTCCTATGTCTTTTATTTGCTCGGATCGCACAGAGTCGCGGGGAAAAGACCATACACAGAAATGAAAGGTATAGATCTGGTAATAAAATGAGAGAGATAAATAAACCACAATAAACAAAGGGATAAATAACTAAAACTGCAAATAAAGACTATATACCTCCAGATCTTAAAAATGACATATCTAGGGCTATCATAAACCTTTTCGTATAAAACAAAAGGGGTTCTTCACTAGAACATATGCTCTTAACTCAACAGAGCAGTCCTATTGGCCTGAAAGAAGTCAACAACAATAGATCTTGGAAACAACAGGTGGATTCAGTTCTATCAGCTTTGGATTTGGATCACCAATGGATGTGGCCCTAAAATAGCTCTGATACCATGTAGAAATTTGTAGGGTAAGTTTCTCAGATAGAAAACAAAAGGACACCGCCCATAAGTAGGTCACAAATCAATACACCATTATTCTTGAAATGGTTAAAACCCTTAAAGAGGGAAACAAGCCACGCCCTGAGCCAACGAGGCCACTTCATACAATTTATTAATGTAAAATACAAAAAATTTACATAATCTTCTTTCATAAATGGTCGCCCTACAAATGACCCCCATTCCCTTTAAATAGAGATCATGGACCAATTGGGTGTCAAGCCACAGGTCAAGTGTAGGTAATACCCATTAGAGAATGAACCGTCAGATTACTTCATATCTAGAACATATCATGACCGTCGGATTCTATGTTAAAAGAGTACATAGTAAAGAAACACACTTTACCTAACTCTATACTAGACTAATTTATATTTAACTATTTTGTATGTCAAATTTAAGAGTCAATACTGGTATGGATTGGATATTTTTATATAGCTCATAGAATGAAGCAATGAAGCATTGAAGATTCGATTTTATATTAAATATAAAACATTGATGTAACTTAGACCAAAAATATATGTCACATATTCTTATAGTGAAGTCCATTATGCAATAAATGAGCATTTGTGATGCTAGGTTGGTTATTTGGGTTTCTCTATTGGAATCGGGATTTTAATTTTGTTGTTAATTAATTTTTTTTAATTAGATAATTAAAATTCAAATATTTTAATATATTCTTGTCATTTATTAATGTTATTTGAAAAACCATATTTCTTATATATATAACAATTAATATGTTTAAATCAACACATGATAAAAAATTTACCGTGCCTGTTGTTAATAGCCATTTAGATTAATTAATAAGAAAAAAATAAAAAAAATACATAACCAACCTACATTTCTAGGTAGATTATTGTAAAACTTAAACCTCTTCTTATTCTCAAACATATGGAACAATATTGTCGAGTTCATTAAGTGAGTGTTTTGGCTGCCCATATATGGCCAGTTGGCAACCATCTTTGTAATGAAATTGATTAAAATCAATAATGAAGGTATCTTCCATTTTTCAAATCTATGAGCATGGTTGTAACTAAAATTATTAATATTTAAGGGAAGCCATAACGAAAATTATTAATGAGGCCACGCAATCGCAAACTTTTTATATTCTTGATTCATTTTATTATGTGCTGAGGTCATTGGAGGTAGATATTTAGGTTACTGCTTTTTAAGGTTTTCTTTAATGAGGTTTTATTTGATATTATATACATGTGAAATGTTTTTTTGTTCAAGTTCCACAGAAATAGTTTCGCATAAAAGCAAATAGAAAAGGAGGTTCGCTTTCACTGCTTGAGTTTAATTTAGCATTTAAGTTAGCTTAGGTTTATCTTGGGATATTTGTCTTTTTTATATTCTATTAGTTTTAATTAATTGATTGTGGTTAATAGAGGTTCAATATTAATAGAGAGCCTCTTTGGACTCTAATTTGATGACAGTTTCGACTACCATTTTCTTTCGAGCCGAAACTAAAAAATAAGGTGTGTAGAAACTCATAATATAGAATTTTTAAGAAAAATAAAATGATGCCAAAACAATATGCAGTATATGCATATTTAATAAGTATAATAAAACATTTAAAATTTTATAGGCTTTGTACATGTAACATTGTCTTACAACTTGCCTCACTTATTAAACACAACCAAATTTGGTTATGCCAAAACATCCTAGCATTTAAAACTTCAAAATATCTAGAATTATAAATCACTTTAAACCTTAAAAGTAGGTATAAGTAAATGACTATGATATAGTTCTCTCCTCAATATCTTGGTAGAGAATTCCAATATAATAGATTTGTTTCTTCTTATCTTGCTTCACTCGATAATTCAAACCCGATAGATTCTTTTCTTAGTATCCTGCTTTAGTAGAGAATTGAAACATAATAGACTTGTTTTCTTTTAAAGTATCTCTTAGCATTTCATCTTCTTTAATAATAAAGTAAATCAAATTTATTAGAATATGTTTTTTCAATATGTTGTTTGGATAGAGAATTTTATTCTACTATTTTTTTTGTTTAAGCACTGATGTATCTCATAAACATTAAAATAGTTTGTTTTGAGAAGTGTCTTGAGGAGTCGCTACATACGGGCATCTAAACAATGAAAGCAAGTGTGGCTTAAGGAGTCACAACCGAGGGGCATCTAAATAGTCAAAGTTACCAAGGGATCTCCCCTGGCCTCTATGATACCTAAACAATCAAGGTCATCGCTTGATCACACCCGATCAAGCTACATTCCTTAGCATATCTCCTCCCACTAGCATAGGGCACAACCACCCCTGATGAGGTTTGATCGTGGGATGCCTTGCTCAGGAGGCCCACATTTTGCTAATAAGACTTGACAATAAATCAAATGAAATTTAATATAATATATTAATCTTATGTATTCTCAATTTATTTAGTGCTCAATTCAATATGTACATTTTAATACTTTAAATATAATAAATAATTCTAGTAATTTTTTCATTAAAAAACTTGATGTATGTCATAACTTTCTAAAGAGTTTGATAACTTGGATGATAATATGGCATAATAGTAAATCAAACACAATTTTTTACAATATATTAATTTTATATATTTTTTTTTATCTATTTTAATGTTGAATCTTAATATAAACACACACATATATATATAAACACAACAAAATATCCCTTATAACCATTACAAACTATTCACTATTTGATGCAGGAGCATCCAGCTCACTGTGACGAGGCCAAAAGAACTCCAATCAAGTTCAAAAGCGAGGGTCGATTGAACTGTTAAATTCTATTGGGAATTATTTTTCTTTTATTTTATTTTACAAGTTAGCAACAGTTAGATGTCTTTTATTTTTCCAGTTTAGGATTACTGTAGTTTCATTGTTGGTTAAAAGGTAGTTTATGTAATTAGGAAAAATAACCCTTAACTGTTCCTACAAGTTTTGTAATGTCAAAATGATTATAGTTACGGATAGAAACAGAAGTTATGTAACTATCTTTGTAACAGAAAAAACAAACTGCAAGCCTTAACTAAAGACAGAGGGCTATAAAGCCAAAAATACATGTAATGGAAAAAGTTTAGTTCAAAAGAGAATAAGTGGAGCGAATTTATAGAAGCTATCAAGCATTCAAAACCAAAGAATTATTGTCCATCGAAATTGCCTACTTAATTATTTGTTGATCTCTCATTCATATTTTTCATCATATAACAGACCATTGTATTATTATAAATTAGCATACTGTCATGGCTACTATACAAGCATAAGTTGCAGTTAAACTTCAGACAAGTAGAGAGAATCTTAAACAAAATTCCAAGTCATAAGATAACCAGTCTCGTTCACATTCGAGCGCATAGAAATATAATTAAGGACAAGAGAATATGTTCAACGCACAGTAATGTAAATGAAAGTCAAGCAAACAAGTTCGAATGCCCAGCAACGTAGCTGAAAGACAAGCGAAGAAACCACAGGTAACAGTTACCATACATTTTTTTCATCAAAACGAATTTCATTTACATTGTCCCGAATAGCAATTCATAGCTAGAATCGATAGGGCCAAGTCCCCTCACATATACAGAGACCAACATAGTCACGGTGACTGTAAATACGACCAAAAATTACAACCATACAGGTCAAACACAAAACCCTAAGCTAGGGTTTGTAATAGACTAGCAACAGGGTCATGTTGGAGCCATACTTTTATACATAAAAATCAAACCAGAACGACAATGGCAAATAAAGAACCATACAGTGACAGACAATAGACTAGCGGACGGGCCACCCTCCAATTAGATACCATCATTTACAAAACAGAACAAGTTTTAGGCCTACCAAGAACATACACAACCGAATATCGATGAGTGCAGGGGAATACGCTGTCCAGGTTGCCTGTGAGGGCCTGCAAGAACCAAGCGTAAATTAGTTCAAGCTACAGAGTAAGTACAGAGGGACAAAAATCCTACAGAAGCAGCATAAAAACTGATAACAAAAACAAACCCTTACCTGGCGGACATGAGGAGAAGCCATACTTGGAACAGAGGATGCCACCGAGCGACTGAAGAGAAAAGGAGCAATTTGGGGTTAGACACAGAACGAGGAGCAGCTGAAATTGAATCATGTAACAACAAATTTTACCTGTGATAAACTGAAGGTGCCTCCTGCATAACCCTGGGCTTGTAGCCACAGTCAAGGTAGCATCATAAGAAGGCGAACGAACCCAGAAAAATTACCAGTAGTCGAACTTGGAATGATAAACCAAAGAACCAGTAACATACACTGAATAATGAACGCTACATGACAGAACAGGAAGATTGAATTCAAGCCACAGTCGACTTACGAACAACCACAATCACAGTGACAATTAGAGGCAAGCAAACAACTAGTATTCTACCGAAGACATAGCCAACAGAGTAACAGGGTGACTTACCGAAGAGCGAGCACAAAAACCAGGTAAGAAACCCCCATAGCCAAACAACATTATTTTCGAATAGGCAGATAAGTAACCAAATGCGCAGCGATGGCCTCAACCAACAACCAGAACCAGTCCAAACACAGTAAGTTGCCTGTGAAATTGCATTACAAAGCCGAGGGAACCATAGCACAACGCACCCATCATTTTCCATACTCAAAGCTCACAAACCCTCAGAGAAAACAGAACAATAATCAAAGAAGAGTTAAGAAGGCGCGTGAAGTTAGGGTTGAATAGTTTACCGAGGCAGGGTACTGCCACACTAACCATTGCATTCAATGCCCAACTACCACAACCATAGAGCCGCGGGAAAACAACAACCTACCGCCACGTCAATAAACCAGATATAACAGAAAGCGCAAAAGCTACACCAAGTGGGCTGGGTCCCACCAGAGTGGTATCAGAGCAGTTTGAGTTGGAGAGATTTGGGAGAAATGGATATAGGTAGACAAGGACGAGGCAAAGGTGCCCGTAGAATGGCAGATGAGGCGTTAAGAGAAGAAATCAGAGTTCTTACTGCTCGATTAGAAGCAGTAGAGGCAGGCAGGAGGAGAGATCCAGAGTTAGGTGATGTGAGTGAAGAAGAAGTGGAAGTAGCGGTAGATGGGCCTGAAGGTGACTCACCAGAAGTGAAGTTATTGAAGTCTGTATTATTGTCAAATAGCAGACCAAAACCAGAATTACCAACCTACGATGGAAGTTTATCGATTGATGTTGTATTAGATTGGATTAGTTAGATGGACAAGTACTTTGAATGCGAAGAAGTTAGTGAAGACCGTAGGGTCAAGTTTGCAGCAACAGAGCTGAAAGGACATGCAACCCTGTGGTGGGACAGTGTCCAAAATGAGAGGAAGAGGTTGAACAAACCTCCGATAAAAACTTGGACAAGGATGGTAGCTAAATTGAAGGGTAGATTTCTGCCAAGAGATTACCAAATCGCGTTACATAGGCAGGTTCAAAATTTGAGACAGAGGGGACTGACTATGAAAGAGTATACAGAGGAATTTTATCGAGTAAATTTGCGAGCAGGATACACAGAGGATACAGCGGAAAGGACAGCCAGATATGTAAATGGGCTGAGGATGGAGATTTTGGATGAAATAAGAATTTTGTCTCCCAACAATACGGAGGAGGCATATCAGAGCACGGTCAAAGTAGAGGAGAAACTTAACCGAAGAGAGAATGCTTGGAGAGGACGAGGGTCTACCAGAGGAAGAGGCCAGTCCTATGGCAGGGGCCGAACTGCCAGCAACAGCGAGGAAGCTAGCAGTTCAAGAACTTCGGGAACAGTAGAAAAAGGAGATGGAATGAGAGGTGGCAGATCGTTTGACCATGGCAGAGGAAATGGCCATGGAAGGGGAACTGGTTACCAGTGCTACAGATGCCACAAGTGGGGGCACCGCTCTTTTGAGTGCCCGGAAATAGATTCAACTAGACAGCGAGGCACATATGTGGCGCAGCCGGAGGAAGTAGCAGCATCTCCTCAAGAGGCAGAAAATGCCCCAGAAACAGGAGAAGCTTTAGTGCTGCATAAGGTGTTGTTGAAGCCAGTTGATGAGAGTATTGAGCAGATGCAGCGGAAAGCTCTGTTCAGGACATTTTGTAAATCGCAAGGTAAGTGCTGTAAAATGATAATTGACAGTGGAAGTACTAACAATTTGGTGTCAACTGAGATGGTGGAGAAGTTAGGACTAAAGCGTCTGAAACACCCCAATCCATATCGAGTTTCATGGCTATAGAAGGGACACCTGTTGCTGGTAGATGAGCAGAGTGAAGTTGAATTTCAGATAGGACGTTATAAGGACAAGATCATTTGCGACATTATGCCAATGGACGTGTGCCACATCTTGTTGGGTAGACCTTGGCAATATGACACAAAAGTGACACATGATGGGGTGTTGAACTGTTATAGGTTCGAAAAATATGGGGTTAGGCATACCCATGTGCCTATCAGGGAAGTGAAAGAGGCAGCTGAAGCAAATGAACCTAAGGCATTGCTTATGAGCAGAAAACAATTTTTAAAGCAGGTTGAAAACAACGAGATAAATTATGTTGTAGTCAGAAAGACAAGGACAGTTCTGTTGCACACAGAAATCACAGATTTGCCTATAGAAATACAACAGATGTTGGAAGAGTTTACGGATATAGTAGTGGACGACTTGCCGAATAAGTTACCTCCCAAGCGGAGCATTAGTCACCATATTGATTTCATACCAGGAGCCAGCTTACCAAATAAGGCAGCTTATCGAATGAGCCCCAAGGATAATGAAGAAATCAGAAAACAGGTGCAGGAGCTATTGGACAAAGGATTGATAAGGGAGAGTTTGAGCCCATGTGTTGTACCAACAGTTCTCGCCCCCAAAAAGGGAGGAGAATGGTGGATGTGCACTCATTCCAGGGCCATCAATAAAATCACCATAGGGTACAGATTTCCGTTACCGTGTATGGATGATATGATGGATTGTCTGAGTGGGGCAGCTTGCTTTTCTAAGATAGATTTAAAAAACGGATATCACGAGATTCGGATACGTGAGGCAGACGAGTGGAAGACAGTTTTTAAAACCAATGAAGGCTTATATGAATGGCTGGTCATGCCGTTCGGATTGAGTAATGCGCCCAACACCTTCATGAGACTCATGAATGAGATGCTAAAGGAATATATTGGGAAGTTCATAATTGTTTATTTGGATGACATTCTTATTTTTAGTAAGACACGAGAAGAACACTTCCGGCATGTGCGTAAAGTGTTGGAGAAGTTACAATAGAATAAGTTATTGATAAACTTGAAAAAGTGTACGTTTTTGCAGAGAGAGTTAATTTATCTGGGATTTATGATAGCGGAGAATGAATTAAAGATGGATTCGGAGAAAGTGACAGCAATCATAAATTGGCCGTCACTGAAGAATTTGTTTGAGGTACGTAGTTTCCACGGATTAGCAAGGTTTTACAGGAAATTTATTAAAAATTTCAGTGGAATTTGTGCTCCCATGTTGGAGACCATCAAAAAGGGTAGCCAACCTTTTCGATGGATAGCAGCAGCAGAAAAGAGCTTTCAGCTATTGAAAAAAAAAATAACAGAAAGACCGATTCTCAGGCTACCAGATTTTCAAAAATTATTTCAGGTACGTTGTGATGCTAGTGGAATAGCAATCGGGGCTGTACTCAGTTAGGAGGACAGACCGGTGGCATTTTTCAGTGAAAAACTGAATGAGAGTAGGCAGAAGTAATCCTCGTATGACAAGGAATTCTATGCAGTGGTACAGGCGCTAAGGCACTGGAGGCATTATTTGTTGGGGAACGAGTTCATGCAGTTCTCAGATAATTTTGCATTACAATATGTAATGCAGCAACACAAACTTAATAACAAACATGCCAAATGGGTGGAGTACTTACAGAATTTTAATTTTATGCTGAAACATATTAGTGGGCAAGCAAATAAGGTAGCCGACGCATTGAGCAGAAAAGCTTTACTATTGCAGGAAAGCACTATGTAGGTTTTGGGTTTTGAACATTTACGGGATATTTATAAGATAGACGCAGATTTCAGAGAAGCCTATGAGGCGTGCCAAAACCCTTTTATAAGGGGAAATAGTCCTTGGTTGGACTATAACATACAGGAGAAATTGCTTTTTAAGGGAGGACAATTGTGTATCCCCAGCTCTTCTATGAGGGAGAATATCATTCGTGAAAAACACAGTGGGGGATTGGATGGACACTTTGGTATTGACAAGACTTTGGAGAAACTTAGTCACTTTTATTTTTGGCCAAGAATGCGACGAGACGTACAATGTTTTGTGGCTAAGTGTAAGGTGTGTCAACTAGTGAAGGGACATAGCCAGAACACAGGATTGTATACGCCATTGCCTATTCCAGGCAGGCCTTGGGATTCAGTGAGTTTAGATTTTGTGTTGGGACTGCCAAAAACACAGAAAGGATATGATTCGGTAATGGTAGTGGTAGATCGTTTCTCGAAAATGCCACATTTTGTACCTTGTCGGAAAACTAGTGATGCCACTTACGTGGCACACTTGTTTTTTAATGAGATTTTCAGATTACATGGGTTACCAACAACCATCCTATCAGACAGAGACGTGAAGTTCATGGGACATTTTTGGCGTACCTTGTGGAAAACGATGAACACCCAATTAAGCTACAGTTCTACTTACCACCCGTAGACCGACGGGAAAACAGAAGTTGTGAACAGAAGTCTAGGAAATCTGTTACGCAGCTTAGTCAAATAAAATTCTAGAATGTGGGACCGAGTGCTAGCGCAAGCAGAGTTTGCTTACAACGATTCGCCAAATCGTAGCACGGGTTTGAGTCCCTTCCAAATTCTTTATGGTATTCACCCTCGTGGAGTGCATGAGCTTCGAGATATTAGTTTACAGGAACGACAGAGTGCAGATGGAGAAGATTTTGCAAATGCAATGAGGGATTTACACGAATAGGTGAAGGCAAAATTATAGGACAGCAGCTCGAAGTATAAGGAACATGCAGATTTGCGGAGAAGAGAAGTTCATTTCGAGGTAGGGGATGAAGTTCTAGTACACTTACATAAGGAGCGGTTCCCTAAAGGTACATACAATAAACTGAAGTACAAGAAGATAGGGCCTTGTAAGATCTTGTGGAAGTTTTCAGCGAATGCCTACGAAATACAACTACCACCTGGAGTAGGCATATCACCTATCTTCAATGTGGCAGATCTGTTTCCGTATACAGGCGATCTGTTGGAAGAAAAGAAGGATGAACCCGGACAATCCACGCGGAACACCCAAGAAGATAGAGAAATTTGGAAGACACAAATGCCTTATGTCCAACCTCCTGAGATCGAAGGCATCCTCAAAACTCAGGTAGTTAGGCGTACTCGACGGAAAAATTATTTTCAGTACCTGGTCAAGTGGAAGAACCGTTCGATTGAGGATAGCTCATGGCTTGACGCCAGGCAAATTGAACGAACAGGGAGATCAGTGGAGGAGCTCATGAACCGGAGTCATGCCCTTTTCTCACCCCTGGAGCCTGATGTAGGAGCATCTAGCTCACTCTGACAAGGCCGAAAGAACTCCAATCAGGTTCACAAACGAGTGTCGATTGAACTGTTAAATTCTATTGGGAATAATTTTTCTTTTATTTTATTTTACAAGTCAGTAACGGTTAGATGTCTTTTATTTTTCTAGTTTAGGATTACTGTAGTTTCATTGTTGGTTAAAAGGTAGTTTATGTAATTAGGAAAAATAACCCTTAACTGTTCCTACAAGTTTTGTAATGTCAGAATGAGTATAGTTACGGATAGAAACAGAAGTTATGTAACTATCTTTGTAACAGGAAAAACAAACTGCAAGCCTTAACTGAACACAGAGGGCTATAAAGCCAAAAATACATGTAATGGAAAAATTTCAGTTCAGAAGAGAATAAGTGGAGTGAATTTATAGAAGATATCAAGCATTCAAAACTAGAGAAGTATTGTCCATCGAAATTGCCTACTTAATTATTTGTTGATCTCTCATTCATATTTTTCATCATTTAACAGACCATTGTATTATTATAAATTAGCATACTGTCATGGCTACTATACAAGCATAAGTTGCAGTTAAACTTCAGACAAGCAGAGAGAATCTTAAACAAAATTCCAAGTCATAAGATAACCAGTCTCGTTCACATTCGAGCGCATAGCAATATAATTAAGGACAAGAGAATATGTTCAACACACAATAATGTAAACGAAAGTCAAGCAAACAAGTTCGAATGCCCAGCAACGTAACCGAAAGACAGGCGAAGAAACCACAGGTAACAGTTACCATACATTTCTTTCATCAAAACGAATTTCATTTACATTGTCCAGAATAGCAATTCATAGCTAGAATCGATAGGGCCGAGTCCCCTGACATATATAGAGACCAACATAGTCACGGCGACTGTAAATATGACCAAAAATTACAACCATA
The DNA here is from genome assembly GCA_000404065.3 of Pinus taeda. Taxonomy (NCBI): domain Eukaryota; kingdom Viridiplantae; phylum Streptophyta; class Pinopsida; order Pinales; family Pinaceae; genus Pinus; species Pinus taeda. The sequence goes on along the minus strand of APFE030400190.1, from coordinate 22,727 downwards.
TAGGTCAAACACAAAACCCTAAGTTAGGGTTTGTAATAGACTAGCAATAGGGTCACGTTGGAGCCATACTTTTATACATAAAAATCGAACCAGAACGACAATGACAAACAGAGAACCATACAGTTACAGACAATAGACTAGCAGAGGGGCCACCCTCCAAGCAGAGACCATCATTTACAAAACAGAACAAGTTTTAGGCCTACCAAGAACATACACAACCGAATATCGATGAGTGCAGGGGAATGCGCCATCCAGGTTGCCTGTGAAGGCTTGCAAGAACCAAGCGTAAATTAGTTCGAGCTACAGAGGAAGTACAAAGGGACAAAAATCCTACAGAAGCAGCATAAAAACTGATAACAAAAACAAACCCTTACCTAGAGGACGCGAGGAGAAGCCATACTTGGAACAGAGGACGCCACCGAGCGACTGAAGAGAAAAGGAGCAATTTGGGTTAGACCCAGAACGAGGAGCAGCTGAAATTGAATCATGGAACAACAAATTTTACCCGTGATAAACTGAAGGTGCCTCCTGCATAACCCTGTGCTTGTAGCCATAGTCAAGGCAGCGTCATAAGAAGGCAAACGAACCCAGAAAAATTACCAGCAGTCAAACTTGCAATGATAAACCAGAGAACCAGTAACATACACAGAGACTGAATAATGAACGCTACATGACAGAACATGAAGATTGAATTCAAGCCACAGTTGACTTACGACCAACCACAGTCACAGTGACAATTACAAGTAAGCAAACAACCAATATTTTACCGAAGACATAGCCAACAGAGTAACAGGGCGACTTACCGAAGAGCGAGCACAAAAACCAGGTAAGAAACCCCCATAGCCAAACAACATTGTTTTCAAACAGGCAGATAAGTAACCAAATGCGCAGCGAAGGCCTCAACCAACAACCAGAACCAGTCCAAACACAATAAATTGCCCACCAAATTGCGTTACAGAGCTGAGGGAACCATAGCACAACGCACCCATCATTTTCCATACTCAGAGCTCACAAACCCTCAGAGCAAACAGAATAATAATCAAAGAAGAGTCGAGAAGGTGCGTGAAGTTAGGGTTGAATAGTTTACCGAGGCAGGGTACTGCCACACTAACCATTGCATTCAATGCCCAGCTACCACAACCATAGAGCCGTGGGAAAACAATAACCTACCACCACGTCAACAAACCAGATATAACATAGAGCGCAAAAGCTACGCCAAGTGGACTGGGTCCCATCACTATTCATTTTTTTTAGGTCAATTGTAGATATAAATGGTATATCCTTAATGCTTGTTAGTTTTTTCTTTTTTATATTACTTTTTGTTAATGAACTGTAATATAACTTGAATAAATTATGTTTAAAATGTCTTTTTTTATATGTACTGATATGTATTAGTGTATTTCATATAAAATCTACTTTATGTAATAGATTTGTATAATATATTTAGTTATTTTCATTTGATATAAAAAAATTAGATATTATAATTTAGTTATTTAAAATCTAAATACAAGTATAAAATTGATGTAAAAATTATATTAGTAACAAAAATTCTAACATCCTAAATTTGTTGTGATAAATTTATTGTATTTAATATAAACTTGTTGCATATATTAAATGTCTAACTTCAATAGATTGAATAAATCTATGAAATTATTTAATAAACTTTCAAGAATATATAATAAAAATAATATATTCAAATTAATAAAAATATGAATTTGATTATAAATATATTTAATTTAAATTTGAACTCAATAAGAGTGTTAAGAAGTTTTTTTAATAAAAATCGTTGAATTTGAATTTACTCTGTGCAATATATTAATAAGTTATATGATATATTTGATATTTAGAATGATTTCTATGGTCTTTGGAATTTATTAACTATAAATATTCAATATAAATTTATTTATTTAATATTATAATAATACATTTGGTTAATATTATCTAATATAAAAATCTAACTATAATTATTTCATTTAGATTTAAATACAAATATGAAAAAAAATTTAAAAATGTGATAATAAACAATATAAAATTTCTTATTAATTGATTTTATATTTAATATAAAGTAGTTGAAAGTATAAATGGCCTCATCTTTAATAGATTAAATAAAAGGTATTGAACTTATTTAATAAAATTTCAATAATACATGCACACAAAAGACATATTCGGATGGGATGATGAATAAAGAACTTGAATAGAACTTGAATTTGAATAATGAGCTTCAATAGATTATGGTTAGAATGTACTTTTTATATATATATATTATATATATATATATAAATTTATTCAATATAAAGATTTATATGATATATTGGTTATTTTGATTAATATAATATATTTATATAGTAGAATTAGATTCATTTAGATTTAAATATAAATATTACGAATTCAAGTAAAATTAAAGTCAATAATAATATATAGAATGTTTTATTGAATGAATTTTGTGTATTTAATATTATATAATAGATTTATATAATATTTTGGTTAGTTTTGATATGATATAAAATATTTATATACTGAGATATAGTTTATTTAGATTTAAATACAAATATTGTTAGGATATTTCGACACATAGGAAATATCTAAGTATAATTTGGTTTAGTGTAGACTTAGGTAAAGTGTGTTTCTTTACCATGTACCTTGTAACTTACAATCCGATGGTCACGATATGTTCTAGACACTAAGTGATCCGACAGTTCATTCTCTCGTCGGTATTACGGACACTTGATCCATGGATTAACACCTGAATGGTCCATGATAACTATTTAAAGAGCATGGAGGGTCATTTGTAAGGTGACCGTTCATGAGAGAAGCTTATGTAAATTTTATTTCTTTTATTAATAAATAGCCCGAAGTGGCCGCGTTGGCTCAGGCCATGGATCGTTTCCCTCTTTGAGGTTTTTAACCACATCAAGGATACTGGTGTATTGGTCTGTGATCTATTTGTGAGAGATGTCTTTTGGTGTTCTATCTGAGGAACTTACCCTTTAAATTATTACATGGTATCAAAGCTATTTGAGGGCTGCATTCATTGGTGATCCAAATCCGAAGCTAGTACAACGACATCCGACAGTTGTTTCCTATATATAATGTTTCTCACTGCTTTCTGGTTGAGAGGACTTCTCTATTGTGTTAGGATCATATGTACCAATGAGGAACCCCTTTCATTTCACATGAAAAGTTTTCGGCAGCCTTAGCTACATCATTTTTAAGATCTAGAGGTATACAGTCTTCTTTTGCAGTTTCAGTTGTTCATCTCTTTTTTTATTTCGATTAATTTAGCTCTCTATTTTTCATTCCCAGATCTATACCTTTCATTTTTGCGTATTCTCTTTGCCCTGCAACTCTGTGTTACCTGGGCATGTCAGAAATAGAAAGGAAGGATTTTTCTCGTGCATATGCTCCTTTCCGTCGCGCCTTAGTGTGATCTTGGAAGATCAGAAACATTGAGGAAAATATTAGCTTTTGGTAAAAGTTAACTTGAAGCCATAAGGTTTGGTTTTTTTTTTTGTCTATGTTGGGTTGTGTGGTTTTTTTATTTTGTACAATTTTTTTTTTCAAGTAAACGCACACCCCAAAGCTTCAGTGACTAAAAAAAATAGCTCCCTTTCCTATTTTCCAAAAATTACTAACCTTTTAAACTCGCTCACTTTGTCCAAAGTTTTATGAGAATAAAAGACTTGGGTTCAAGTCCTTACTTTTGTTGAGTTAATTTTTCAAAAAACACATGTAACTTATGTTTTAAAGTTACTTTATGTAAAACTGTTCTCATCGATTATAAAATGTGAGTCACTTATAATTCTAACGATTCTTTTGTTTTATTTAAGTTACAATTTAGTGAGTAGCTCATAAAGTACCATTGTAGAAGTGACTTCACTTATTTATAAAAGTGGGTCACACAAAATCTTTTTTAAAGTGAGCTAATTAGGTTAAGTTTGGAGGGGGGGATTTTTTTATATGTAAAATTATTATTCACTTGCACAAATTCATGCACTTCGTCGACATCTTCAACAACTTTTCTTCAAAAAACATAACTCCTTCATCCAAAAGTCGTTTTCAGAGCTGTTTTTTTTAATCGGCCTAATTTTTTGAGATATTTCTATTAGAACACTTAGTTTCATCATCTACATCTTCAGTTTTTGTTAAAATGGAAATTCCATGCCAAGTTATTCTTGACAACACCAACTACTTCCAATGGTGGTCCTATATTGTTGATCTACTTAGAAGTAAAGGTCTTTACAGAATAGCCTCAGGCCAAGAAACTAAACCTAAAGATGAAGATAAGGTAGACAAATGGGAAAATAGGCAAGATCAAGCACGTGGGTTGATAGGGATTTCTATTTCTGTAGACCTTAGATTCCATATCACAAAACTTTATACCACTAATGAAGCAATGAAACAACTCACGAAATTTTTTGGAATTAAAAATGAAATTGGAGCCCATGAATTCAAAAATGAGTTTCTTATGTTGGACCACAATAATTTTTCTTCCATTGAAGATTTTTTGTCCACGTTCGAGATCCTTAGACTTCTCTTGGAAGGTGTTAAGGTTAAGAAAGAAGATGGTAGCATTATCTATTCCATTCTTACTAAGTTGGGACTAGCCTACTCTGTGTTTGTTTCCACCTTCCATTCTACTAGAGAAGCATTTATTTCTCAACGACAAGACTACAAGTCACCCTCTTTTGATGCCTTTTGTGATTATTTAATAAGAGAACAAGAAAAACTCTTACATCTTGGTCTTCTTAATCTTGGAAACTCTTCTAAGAAACCCTTAGCTACCCAACCACAACCAAATTCAATGAATCCTAAGAAGAAATATCGTAAAAAGAATGGTCCTAAACGAAACAAGGGTCATAAGAAATTTCAGTCTCAAAACAATTTCAGTCTCCAAATGAAAATTCAATTCAACTAAATGAGAAGTCAAATAATAACAAAGGTAAGAAGACTAATAGACATTGCAACTTTTGTAATCGAGATGGCCACTTGGAATCCAAATGCTTTAAAAATATGGAAGCCTTGGAAACAACAATGAAGAAGCATAATACCCATTTGGAGCCCTCTTCAACTTCAACTCCATCTTTATGAATTGCACCTTTTGCATGTTGTTGTCAAGAATCTTGGTTTGGTTATGCACTAGATGTATCTTCTTCTTCTCATTCTCATGAGTGGATCATTGATTCTGGAGCTCCTTATCACATGGAAAAGAAAAAGCCATAGTTTCTTCTTTAAATGATTTTAACACCAAAAATATATATGTTAGTGATGATAGTCTCTTAGTGTTGTAGGTATTGGAACTATTCATCTACACAATGGCTCATTTAATGATGTATTATGTGTTCGAACCTTATCCTGCAACCTTCTATTTTTATATCAGATAACTCATTTAGGTGAAGGTAAAATCATTGAATTATCACCTCATGATGTTGAAGTTAATGACTTAGGAGATCCTAGATAGATTTTAGCTACTCACATTGCTGATGATTCTACAAGGTCGTATAAGTTTAAAAACTTTGGGTGATCAACTCTTCCCTCAATATTTGTTGCTCATAATGATGAAGTGAGCAAACTTTGGCATTAATAATTTGGTCACTTAAACTATTGCTCCCTTCAAAACTATGTAAATAAAATATGGTGACAAGTCTTCCCATGGTATCTTGTAGAGAAGGTGTTTGTTTTGGAAGTGTACTCGGCAAACATTATCTAGATAGTTTTGAAAAACATGGCTCTTGGCATAGTGATTTATGTGGTCCACTTTCAGTTGTTTCATTCTGTAGCTACAAGTATTTCTTAACATTCATTGATGATTTCTCCAAACACACTTTTATTATACTTCCTAAAGCTCAAGAGTGAAGTATTTAGCATGTTCATGGCTTTTAAGGCCTTTGTTGAAAAACAATCTGGACATCAAATTCTTAAGTTAAGATATGATAATGGCATAGAATATGATAACGACAAATTCATCGCCTTTGCACTAATAATGGAATTCAAATGCAACATATTGTTCCACATACTCCACAAAAAAATGGTGTAGTTGAAAGGAAGAATCACACCTGAAAGGAAATTGCTAATTGTATGCTTCAATCTAAAGGACTTACTCTTAATTTTTGGGAAGAAGTAATTAACTGTGCAAATTATATAGTAAATCACACTCCTACTAAGGTTTTAAAGAATATCACTCTAGAAGAAGCATGGAGCTCAATGAAATGAGATGTAATTCACTTTCATGTTTTTGGAAGTGAAGCAAGGGCCCATATTCCAAATAAGAAACATAAAGCTTTAGAACCTAAGAGTGAAAAATGTATTTTTGTTGGATATTCTAAAAATGTCAAAGGATATAGACTTATTCCACTTAAGACCAAAGATGTTATCATTAGAAGAGATGTAAAGTTTGTTGAAAATATATTGGCCTATCAGCCTAGTTCGACAGATGTGCCACCTCTCTCTATCCCTTCTACTTTTGAAAACATTTCTTCTTCAGATTTTGAAAACGAGGTTGGAAATCCTTCCCCAAATTTTCAATATCCTCCTTCAACTCCTCAAATTCCTATTTGTGTTCATGCTACTTTGGATAGAACAGGTGCTCTTGTAGGTGATTCTACAGATCAACGACACACATGTTCTCAGTTTAATAGGGCCTTTTCTTTAGTAGCTCAAGCTTCAGCGAACCATGATCCTCACATGTTTGCAAAATCTTCAGGCCATCCATATTGGGACACAGCTATGAATGAAGAATATCGTTCATTACTAGGAAATGATACATGGCATATTGTTCCTCTTCCAAAGGGAAGAAAACTTGTTAGATGTAAATGGGTTTACAGAATGAATTTTGGACCAGATGGAAAATTTGATAAACATAAAGTTCATCTGGTTGCTAAGGGATTTTCACAAGTTGAAGGCATTGAATATACTAAAACCTTCTCCCCTGTTTCTAAAGGGAACTCTACTCGCCTTGCTCTTTCCCTTGCCACCTCTTTCAAATGGGAAGTCCATCATATGGATGTTAAATCTTCCTTCTTGCATGGGACCTTGCATGATGAAATCTATATGGAACAACCTCCTCGATATATACAAATAGACTCCAGCATTGTATGTCACCTTAAGAAATCCCTTTATGGTCTCAGGCTAGCCCCTTGGGCTTGGTATGCGAAAATGCATAACTTTCATTTAGATACTGACTTTTCGAGGTGTCATTATAACAACACTGTCTACACCAAGAAAGTGGGTAAGTCTCTTATCATTCGTGTTCTTTATGTTGATGATCTTATCCTTACTAGTAGTGATCCCAACCTTATAAGCCATGTGAAGTCCAGCCTTAAAAACAAGTTTGAAATGACAGACTTAAGACACTTTCATTATTTTATTGGTCTTCAAGTCTTGTAATCCAATGTATTTCCCTTTCCTATTCCAATTATGAGTGTGATATTCTACGCCACTTTCACATCAAAGTCTATAAGTCATCCGCTTCTCCCTTTCAGTCTCGAGCCAAAAATTCAGTCACTTGTACTTCCCCTGAAGTTGATGCTACCTTATACCATCAACTTGTAGGAAAACTTGTGTATGTGACCCATACCCACCTTGCCCTTTTCTTTATTGCTGGCCTTATTGCAAGGTTTATGTAAAACCCCCATGAAAGACATTGGAAATCACCTAAAAGAATACTTCATTATGTTCAAGGTACAATTTAGTTTGGGATTCATTAAAGTGTAAAAGCATCTGCTCTATTGGTTGCTTTCACTGATTCCGCTTGGGGTGGTGACTCTAATGATCGGAAGTCTACTACAGGATATGTGTTCACTCTTGGTTTTGGACCTATTACATGGGCTTGTAAGAAACAATGTTCCATTTCTTTCTTCAACAGAAGCAGAGTATCATGGCGTTGTAGAAGCTAGTAAGGAAACCCTATAGCTTCGTCAAATCCTATCAGAGTTTGGCTTTCAACAGCAACATCCAACTACAATTTGGTGTGATAATCAAAGTGCCATTCAGCTATGCAAAGATCCAATCCAACATTAGTGTAGCAAACACATTTAACTACACATGCACTTCATTAGAAAGCTCATTCATGACCATGTTCTAAAATGTCTTATTGAATGAATTTTGTGTATTCAATATTATATAATAGATTTATATAATACTTATGTTAGTTTTGATATGATATAAAATATTTATATACTAAACTATAGTTCATTTAGATTTAAATACAAATATTGTTAGAATATTCCAACACATAGGAAATAGTTAAGTATAACTTTTTCTAGTGTAGAGTTAGGTAGAGTGTGTTTATTTACTATGTATTTTTCTAACTTACAATTCGATGGTCATGATATGTTCTAGAGATTAAGTGATCCGATTTTTCATTCTCTCCTTAGTATTACCCACACTTGATCCATGGCTTAACACTTGATTAGTCCATGCTCTATATTTAAAGAGCATGGAGGGTAATTTGTACGGTGATCGTTCATGAGAGAAGCTTATGTAAATTTTCTTTATTTTATTAATAAATTGCCTGAAGTGGCCGTGTTGGCTCAGGTCATGGATTGTTTCCCACTTTGAAATTTTTAACCACATCAAGAATACTGGCGTATTGATCTGTGATCTCTTTGTGAGTAGTGTCCTTTGGTGCTTTATCTGAGAAACTTACCCTGTAAATTCCTACAAATATTAAAACTCCATGTAAAAATTGTGTTAATAATAAAACATTGTGAAATTTCTTACTAATTGAATTTATTGCATTCAATATAAAATATGTTGATTGTATTGAATTGTCTAATTTAAATAAATTAAATAAATGTATTGAACTTATTTAATAAACCTAAAAAAATATAAAAAAAAACATATATTCAAATTAAATGATAAATAATGAATTTGAATAGAGTTTGAATATTAACAATAAACTTAATTGATTGTATATATAATTTCTTTTTAATAAATATGTATGAAATTGAATTTAGTAAGGGTGTTAGAATCTAATAATAAAATTATTTTTATGTGTTTATTTTAATTTCAAAATAACTTTTTATGTAATAGATATATATAAACATTGGATTCATTTTGATTTGATACAAAAGATTTATTATATTAAAATTTAGTTTATTTAGATTTATTGAATATGTTCATTTAGATTTAATTTATATTTCTTCAGTTTGATGAAATAGATTACTAGATTAACTACACTAAATACATTATATTTATTATATTGTATGCATTACATATATATTATTCAATGAACATTGTTTATTTACTTGATATATTTTTCTCTTATTGTAGAATTTTATGTGGTTTCATAGATTTTTATGCAATAGATTTTATAAATATACATTAATTTTAATAAATAGATAATATAAATTATATGTTTCTAATTATATAAATGAATATTTCAATTGGTTTTTTGGATTCAATTCAATCTCTTTAAATTTATTGGTGCCAAATCTATAGAAAGTTCAGTGTTTCTGTTTATTATTAATATTAATAGACATTAATATTAATATTAAACGTCAAATATTAATATTAAAATTAATATCGACTCATTAAAAATTAATGAATTTTTTAATATTAATTATCTTTAAACATATAATATTAATATTAATGAGGTTTTCATTTTTTTCTAAGTTAATCTATTAATATGTAACAAAAATGTACAATGAGGCTCAGGCCTCAGTAGTGCTTAACATAGTGTATCAGAGAATATCTTTACTACTCCAACATTGGGGAAACTAGTCCATAGAGAAAAAAATACCTAGATGGGATATCAGTCTTTAAGACCGGAAAAAACGAAAACCAAAGAAGTTTCACCATGATAAAAGAAAGATCCAGACAAAGTCTAGTAGAACTAACATATAAGAAAAAGACCAGACACATGACACCTGGCAGCCATGCAATATCATTTGAGCTCGTCTGGGATGGGCTCCTCTACAATCGGACATGCATACTTCCTCCTGTCATCCTCCTCTGATGATGATGCTTCACTGTGTGGCCCACCTACAAGTTGGACGTTACCATGGCTACCAGTTGCTGCCTTCGGAGCTAACCCTTCAATCCCTGTTCCACCTGGGGAGTGCATGGCACCAGAACTACCACCCTCAACATGCTGACTGCCACCCATGGTCTGGCCATGCAGAGCAACTTGTCCTTCATCCAGCCAATTCTTTCCTATGTCTCGGCCATTTCTATGCTTGTGAGCCTCCTCTTGCCGCAAATCAGAGTTTTCTACCTTGGTAGCTAGTTGCTCATTATTTTCAATGAAAAGGATGGTGATTGTAGTAGTAATCACTCGTCTGTTCTACGACCTACAAAATTTGAATTCGGTCAAGTGGGGAGCGGGGTGAGGGGGCAAAGGGAAAATGGTAGTGTGAACCGCGAAATATTTGTGACTTTCACCTAGAGGCAAAGCATGACCCCGACCACTACGAGTATTGGGATATCTTCCCAAACCATAGCTATGGGGGCGATACAGTTCAGGGGAAGGAGAGGAGGCAGCCGACTCAGGATTCAGTGTCGTCTAATGGTGCGCACTACCTCCCCGAGTCCCTCCTCTACGACTTCTCATGTGATGTCGAACCATGTCGGAATGCCTAGGTAAGTGTTCAATGGGAGTGATGGCGGAGGGATTGAGAAGGGGAACACGGACCAACTGGGTGATGGTTAACTAGTAGAACCTAGAATGTGAATGGTGATACCCATTACAGAAATCAACACAACTCGGTAATCAGCAGTGATGCCCTTTAACTGTGTGGGAGTTGCGTTTAGTAGCTTAGGGTGGTAGTTGCAGTGGAGCAAGGGAGAAGCAGACATAATGAGACGAGGAGAGTCAATGTTTAGGGAGATGGTAGCTCTTTCTCGACCCAAGGCGACATTAAATGCTACCTACAGTCTGTCATGAGATCGGCTCAGATTGGTATGGTGTGAAGTGCCATCGGCCAAGTGGCCCATCCTCTCGCCGTCGTCCATCATATTCTTCATAAATTACATTGAATGTCATCTGCATCCAAGTATGAGGTTTTCAATATTAATATTCATTATCATTAATATTAATAATAAATATTAATATTAATATTAAACATAGAAATTTATATAAAAATAAATTTTGACTCTATACATTAATGTGAACGGTATCGTTAAACGTTGACATAAATATTTTCATTAAAGATTAGGTTTAATAACTTTAATTTTATTGAATTTAGACTTTTGTGATCTATACCAAGTTTTTTGAGAAGATTTTTTGGCATAAATCACATTAGAATGTGTTTGTCGACATGTTTTGAAGAAACGAGTGTGGTTCATTGTCAGGATGATGAATCACACTTGTTGGCTCGAAACGCGTCGACAAATGCATTCTAATGTGATTTATGCCAAAACATCTTCTCAAAAAACTTTAGGTTTATTTAGGATCAATAACATTAGGCTTAAAATATTTGGTATGTGTATATCATTTAGTTCATGTAGCATAAGGTTATTTTATAGCATGATATTTGTAAAATTAAATTTTTTAACATTAAAGAAAAGTTTAATGTTAATGTTAATATTTATATTGATGATAAATATTGATATTAATATTAAATATATTAATATAAACATTAATATCAATGCTAAATACATATAGATTTATTAATATTAATAATATTGGACCGTAAACATTAAGTTTATAAAATTGTTAATTTTTGTAAACTCTTGTAATAATGGTCTTCTGAGTCATTTGATTTATACAATATGTATATGTGAGATTTCCTCTATGTGTTGATGGAAAATTAGGGATGTATGCTATTTTTAATTTTATTCAAAATTAATTGAATTTTTTTTTGTCGATTTCACATGTGTTTTTCTTTATGGTAGGTGATTTCATTATTTATTCATGGATCCAATTATCTGGGGTCATCTTCCATTTGAAATGGCTGAAATCATCTTCCTCTCGATCTATTTATCAGTTGTAATAAAGTTTAGCATTATTAGTATAGTGATGTGTGGTTTGATGGTAAGTCACATGGGCTAAACTTGGGGAGACCGAAGTTCAAATCTCATTAAGTACAATGACCTGCTGTGGTGGTGGCTAGAGGGCGCATTCCCCTTTCCTGTGAGTCTGCTCTTGCTAAAACCACAGGAACTTAGTATACCCGGCTTGCAGGTGGTTGCTTATGCTCTTGATGTTATAGTGGCAGCTATGAGGTTTGATCGTGGGTCTCCCATAGATTAGGACTGACAATTACCGATTAACCATGTGGTTAAAAAAAAGAAAAAAGTTTAGCATTATTTATAAGCAATGGAAGAGTGTTTCATAAAACCCTTCTTTCTTATTGTGTTGCAATCATTTCTCCATGAATGAATTTTGATTTATGCTTCCTTTCCTCAATAATGAAGATAACTATTTTTTGTTGTTGAATACCTTAATAAGAACGGGCACATATGTCATTTTAATTTGTGATTCATGTTGGATACCTATACCAATAGGTTTCATATTTCATGATTGGAAAATTCAAATGCCAAATGTGCTCTGCTTTGCTGATACAAAGATCCCATATTTCCAAGGCAAGGCAAGGTGTGTACATGCCTTCATGTTTACTAAATTTTGATGGATGGTCCAACAGTCTAATCTGGATCATGCCATGTTTCAATTTTCTGTTGTAGAATAGAGAAAGAAGTCTATCCAAACTGCTAAATCTTGGCAGACCAATAGTTAGGTAGAGAAAGCTAAGGTTCCCAACTGCTTAATCTGGTGCCTTGGAAGCAATAAGGGTAGTGCTAGATAGGCAATCAAAAGAAAAAGCCAGTGGAAAAGAAAAGGCACATAAAGGGTCTGCAAGTCTAAGTGCACCCTCCGAGAAGAAACAAAAAATGCTAGGCAAGTAGATGGGTAGGTAGATGGGATTGCAGAAGTGGTGTTCCTTTCAAACTGAATACTGCTGGTCAATACAAGGAAAGCAACACAATGGAGCATGTCTCACTTCCTTTTTTTTCCTTGTTTTTTCACTCATTACTAACATCCCTTCACCAGTTGTGTGTATGAAAGAATTCAAGGTTTTATGTTGGTTCTTGTTTCCTTTAAGAGCAACATTTCTTGTGCAAAATTCTTTTCATTTTGATCTACTCCCTAAGCTAAGTTGTTTTCAAATAAACTTAGTGATATCACTCCTCATTCACCTTCTCCCTCCATATTAACCTTTAAATTCTATTATCTAACTCCCTATGTCACCCTTTCCCTACTATTATAACACCATGGTGTATAAACCCTAAGCATTCTATAAATATCCCCCCCTTGGCATTTTAGCCATATGATTCACTACCAGGGAATTAGATTGACATCTGGTCAGTTTAAGAACCCAAGCCTTACCTCTTCTTCTCCTTCAGAACTCATTTACCTATTCAACCCTTCATTTTGCTTAAGAAACCTTGGAAAAACCCATTTGCACCCTTAGACGCGCTCAAAAGGCAAAAATGCGTGGAAAACCCACTTTTTCCGCCTTATCCTAAGTTTTGAACTATGCGTGACTTTATAAAGAAATACAAGGCAAATCATACAAATTCATTAATATTTCTAAGGGTCCCGCCGAGCACAAATCCCGTGAATTTTTTTTTTTAATGCCCGCCCGACGCCGTATCATCCGGACAGGTTATCGGCCCATCGACCGTCCAATCGGGCGCTTTTCATCCAACGGTTGATGTGGATATCGGACCGGCCCCGACGTCCGGAAGATAACGTCCGATATCTGTCAGAGGCTAACGTCAGGCCTCGGCCACGCGTCGGCCCTACAACGTATCGTAGCCCTCTCTAACTGATTCCCTTGCGTATCATAAGCGGTGCGATATGATACCACTGTGGTTTCCGGTTTTCCACTAATCCGCCTGCCAGCATCACCACTACATTATCGCCGCGTCCGCACCCCGTCCACCATTGGTCCACCTGTCTGGAAAACACCACCCCTGTGGACCACTCATAAGTCGACACGTCACCTGATGAAGTCATGCTGACATCATCCGACCCTGACCCACCCGATGACGTCATGCTGACGTCATCCGAAAAAGGCGTGAATGTCCCAAAAATCCATATTTTTGCCAATTTTCCGCGTTTTTTGCACTTTTTGCAAAAACTTCTGTTGCACCTTCTACATGCATTTTACGCCCAAATTTGCACCAACCTGCTGAATTTCGATCTGGAGACCTTCGGCGCACCTACCCACCTGCACTCATGACCCAGACTGTCACTACACTAGGTATTTACCGCTGTTAATCCTCTCTGCGCCTGGTTTTATCTGGAATAAGCTGAAATTCACTTAAAAACACTGAGAAACACATAATTCAACAGCAAATCCCTTCCGCCCAGTTCCCATTTGAAGTTGGAAGCTCGAAATTCACTAGCTAAGCCTTGTTCAAACAAAACTTTCACATAACCTGCATTATGTTCGCGCAGTCATGAAAAGGGAAACCGAACCTGCACCGAAATACTGTAAAGGAACTCGTTGAAAACAAGTATTTGCTCTCCCATTCACTGTTGTGTGCAGTATTTCAATTGCTGCGGTGTACCCTATCGTCCTTTGTTTCTCAATTCACCTCTTCTTCCAAGCAATACTCTTTTCTGTTACTCAGCACAAGTAACACTAATTAGCATACAAAACAGAGTTCTTAAGTAACCATGGAGACTCCAGTAGCACCTGTGGCCCTCAATATTGCCCCTTTGAATGCCCCTTAGAGAGAATGGGAGTGGCAGCCTTTAGCAGACTTGGATTATCAAATCTCAGAGGACTCCCTAACACATAGCATGTTCCACCTCCACCTGCTAAATGAATTAAAAGCCAAACATGTAGCTGGAACAGATATATTGGGCATTTGGGATTCCTTCCTCCCAATCTTCAAGCTTCCTTAGGTCAACCAATTCCCTGACCTAATTCACCTATGTGCTGTATGTTATGATCCCACTCAGAGAGCTGTGCCTGACCCTTCAGGCTCAGTTGTGTTCTACATCACCCCTGAGGCCATCAGAGAGATGCTGCAATTCAAGACTAAGAAGAGATTGGTCCCCTTGTCTTTGTTTGATCTGATAAACCAAGGAGCTAAAATGTTGACAGATGCTCAGATCACAAAGCTCAATGAACTGTTTATTAAATCTGATACTGTGCAATACCCTCCTATTTTTGTTGGTTACCTCAACCCATTGGGGAGAGACCTTGCAGATATGATCAGTCCCATCCTGGGTTATAAATCAACTGAGTATATTGATGAAGCTGTACTGGTAATGATGCTCATGTTTTCCCCTGGCAAAGCTCCAATCTGCTATGACTATGCCACCTACATATCAGACAAAATGCATGAGCATTTTATGAACCTATCAACAGAAAAGGTGTTCATATACACCTCCTACATCTACCACTTAATTATATACTATCAGCATGAGAAATTTTCCTATGTTACGAAAAGAGTGGATGCATAAGGAAATCCAAGGTTGGTAGTGTATTGGACCTCAGTTTTTCACTGCAAAGCCTATTCTCCATACACTTACTGTGAGTTTATAGACCTTTTCATCCACCCAGCCATGTCTCTGTTCATGAGCTCACCTCCTCCAAGACTAACAGATGAGATGTAGAGGACCCTTCAGCTGTCCAAGGTGTACAACATTGGGGATTGGTATTTTTAACAAAACTACATCGTTAACAGAATATATGGTTGTGAGTTGCGCCCATACAGACTGCCCAAGTATGTGCCCATGAGATTGTTTGCCCTTGAATACTTCAGGCAATTTGGGAATGCTGATGTAAAGCACTTTTCAGGCAAAGGCAAGAAGGCACAGTTGAAAGTGAGAAACCAATTGGGCCACTTGGTTTTGAACAAAAGGGAGGAAGGTTGGAAAGAAGCTGACAAAATTCTAGAAAGCCTTGGCCTAAAGACCAGTTTCCTCTAGAAGCCTTATGACCCCAATCACTCCATATCATTAAGAAGGGTCAAATAGAGGCTCTCTAGTTATGACCATATAAGGTTGCCTCACATTGAACAATATGCAAATCAATCAAAATGGAAGAGAGGCACACTAGAGGAACCTATTACACAAGAAGAACTAAATGAGAGCGCAAGAAGAAATCTTCTTAAAATGGCTGACTTGGAACTTCCTCCACAGGTATTCTCTCTTCCAAGCCCTCAAGTAGGAGCAGTTGCCTCATCCTCCACAACACACCAGGAGGCAGTCAAAACTACAAATCAAGCTCCCAGCAAAGGCAAGGAAAAAGAGATGGAGCAAGAACAAGTACAACAAGAACAGTTTCAGCAACAACAACAGGTACATCAGCCAGAAAAGGAGCAGCCAGGGCAAAAAGAACAAACAGCAGAGGCCCCAATGGTCACTGAGCAGCAGCCAGCACGAATGGTGCCTCCTAGGCAAGAATCAAGAACTGATACTTCAGTCCTCCAAACCCCACAAAGAGAGGACATAAGTAGAAAATGGGACAGAGAGACTCCCCTCACTACATCAACAACTCAAGGGGAGAAGAGGCAAAGTTTGAACCCTTTTTCGGAAGAAGAAATGCCAATAGGGAAAAATTCGGGTATGGGCCTGCCTAGCATGGAGGCCTCGGCAAGTTCCTTCCAGCAGGAACAAGAGATGCCAGCAGGAGGAGAAGTTAGCTCCTCAAGCCAACAGAGGGAAGGTGAAAAGAGCATCAAGTAGCAGTTCAAGGATATCAAGAAGAGAAATGAACCTATAAGGCTGCAATTGTATAATCATTTGTTGAAAATGGCTCCCACTAACCAGCAAAGACTCATGTCTGCTTATGATGTACATGAGGGAAAAATGATAATGAGCCATTTCACACCAGCCGTGTAGCAACTGCAGTCAGCTGCCAATTACATCAGGACCAACCTTGAGGTCTTGGCCAAGGACATCCACCTAATGGATCAGATCGAATTACACAAACAAACGGGTGAGATGGTGTATGCCTCCTTGGCAGACAAGAAATTGGTGAACTACAGGCTACAAAATAGCCTAAATAATACCACTACACAACATGAGTTGGAAAGGACATCCTCTCAAGCAAAGGACAACAGGATCAAAGCTTTAGAGGACATCATAATAGAGCTTGGACATGATCCTAAGGAAGTGATAGCAGTGCAGGAGCTTTTGAAACTAAGGGATGCTGATATGGCAGCATTAAAAAAGATTATCAAAATCCCAACAACTCTTCATCCCCAAACTGAAGAGGTTGCCCAGCTAAGACAAGACAGGGATGTAGCAGCTATGCTGGTAAAACTATACAAACAGCTCATCCAGACAAAAGAGAAGCTGGAAGAATCAGAGGTTGCACTTCAGGCAGCATTGCAGCGAAAATAGGTAGGACAAAATTCACAGCCTCCACCAGAAGCAATCAATCTGGAGGAAGCTCCTCCAACCACTGCCCCTTCCAGTCAGCAGACACAGCAAGCAGCACCCTCCACTTCAACACCAACAACAGAGCAAGCTGAAAGCCTTGACATGCAGAAGCTCATAAATGAAATTCAAGGCTTGGAGGCCCAAATGTCAGAGTTGAATCAAGCCAAAGAAACTCTGGCTAAGATCAATGAAAAATATGATAAATCCAAGAAAAAAAGTGGCTGAGAGAGAAAGAAAGGTAAAGGCTCTCAAAAAGAGAATAAGTGAGCTAGAAAAGGAGCTCACACTGGACAAAGTAACAGCTGAGCTCAAGAGAATCCTATGGGCCAATATTGGCAAGTCAATCACAGACCAGTGGCAATACATTGAGGCCATTCATGAGCAAATGGGGCTCATTGGAAAAGCACACAGGGAAATCCAAAGGGCAAGAGCATCTCTAGGCAGCATGCCTGAGGCTGCCACTAGAATGATAAAAGTGCTTAACTATAGGACAGGCTCTCAGTTGATCAAAACGGGAATTGCCAACAGGACTGAGACCATTTCAATGGTCAAAAGGGTCTTGACACTAAGAAACCTGGTACAGACCTTAGAAAGAAGAAGCCAGGATATGCAGGCAGACATCAATAAATTCCAGGACAAGTTCATGGCATTGCAAAACATAGGTCTTCCTAGCTTGATGGAGCCCTCAGGAAAACTACTTTCACATGAAAAATATGCCAAGAGGGTCAACACATTTGCTGCTAATCAGATTGCAGAAAAGGCCAGCACATCAGCAGAAACATGGCCAACATCAGGACAGACCCTTTTCAACAGGGTAGAGAGCTTATTCTTTATTATGAATGAAATCACTCACTTGTTTGATGAGCCTCCCAATTTTTATAAGTATACAGAGGCAGATGAGACCATAGG